>BSBN01002022.1:0-247929 GCA_027924645.1 Cunninghamia lanceolata | reverse complement strand
TATCCCTGACTCTCTATCTCCCTATCTCTCCCCTCGATCTCCTCTATATCTCCCTATTGGTCCTCTATCTCTCTCTAAACTCTAAACCCTAAACCTCTAAACCTTAACCCCTAACTCCAAAACCATAAACCCTAAACCCTAAATAATTCTCCTAAACCCAAGTAACCATAAATTAGGCACTACATTTGGCGGTAAACTATGCGCTTAGGCGCTAAATCAAGCACTAAATCAGGCATAAAGTAGGCACTAACGTAGGCGCAAAATTAGGCACTCAAGTAGGCGCTAAATTGGATGCTAAAGTAGGCGCTAATTAGCGCCTGAATTAGCACCTGCTTGATTTGATCAACGCAAAAAATGCCAAAAATAGTGCCATCTCGATAAGTAGTACTGACTTTTTTAAAAAATTGGAGAAAAATACATTAAAACAGTGGGTGGAAGCAAAAAATGGAGCAAAAAAGGGAGCTAATCACAGGATTTGTTGTAGTGATATATGTGTCCTTTGTTGGATTTTATCATTATACTATGGTATTGAGGGTCTTGAGGGTCTTGAGGTTTTAATCGCATGTTTGTGTTGTTACCTTGGAGGAGTTATTTATGTAGGATAGTGTATATATATGGATTTGTGATCATGTATTGGGTTGGATATGTTTGATGGGAAGAGGTCTACTTGTTATGATCAATATACCTTGGTTTTGAGGTATGGGTAGTTAGATGTGTTAGCAACTCATTATGGTTGTTATTCTAGCTATGGTGATTAATTCTTTGCAGATTATCAAGCCTATTTGTTACCATTGAATTTGGTGTTTGTGTTAGATATCAAGTTGAGGCAGGATTCATGCTTTTGTGTGATAGTTAGTGTGGCGCCTATTTGTATTGGATCTTATCTTTCATGCATTGGCATGATGGAGGATTAGGGAATTCTTGTTTGAGATAGTGGTCACCTTGGTTATTGTTGTAGGTATCTTAATGGAGCACATGGAGCACTTGGATGTTTGATGGTACATGTTGGCTCTAGGTATTGTTCCCTTAATGATTGATTTCTACTTTTGACCCCTTATGCAATGTATACAAGTAAGAGAATGTTTGGAAAGGTGTGTTGTACACCTTGCATTATGCTTATAATGTAAAAATAATATTTATTTATGATGCACCTAGGAAATATAGGGATGCATGCATCACATGGGTTAGACATTCTTGGGTCCACTTATATGTTGTATGCATGACATTGGGATAAATATTTAATGTGGGTTGCACATTAGAAAAATATTTATTATTGGGAAAACTTAGTACCAAATATCTAATTTGGGGATCATGGTTTAGTGAGCTCATGGTTTTTAGGCACATGGTTTATGTAATACCACTTAGTAATTTTATGCAAGCTTGTCTTTATAAAGCGAGAACATGAGTAGTTGTTGAGGTTGAATTACATAACCTTTGCCTTTTTGGATATGGTTGATTGAGAATCTCTTGTAGGTTGCATATGTGAGGAGAGGAATCATGGATTGGGACATGTGTTTATATGATTCTCATTTGCTTATTTAGATGGAGTGCAATTAGTGAGATTGATGTTTCAAAAACCTTGCATGGAGACTTTGCAAGTGTATTGCAATATTTGTTCATGGAGAGAATACATTAAGCATGTGAGTTATTTTAGACTCTAGGTTTCTCCCTTTTAAGGGGTTTCCCAAGATGCATCTTGTGTCAACTTGATGGTATGTTTGTTATTCTCTTGCATGGTGGTTTCTACATACTTGTTTGCATATGTCTACCTCTGGATAACGCAATTGTATAATTGACACTGTATTTATAACCTTGAATGTAAAATTCTATAGTGATGACTATTTATGTTGATTGTACTCTTCTTCTTTTTTGTAAATGAGATGTATAGTTTACAACATCATGGCCTCTCAACTACTATATATGGCATTGTATTTTTGTTGAATGTAATTCTTGGCCTCGTTCTTGCTTAAGGAAATGGTATACTTTACTTCACTTTTACTCTGCTCAGTGTCATTCTTTATTTCCTTCTTACTTAAGCAACTAATATATTTCTCTCTTTATTGTGCCCATCTATTTTTTTGTTTCAAAAATATCACTATAGGGACTTTAAAACTCCCTAGATTTTTTATTGCTTTGTCATCATTCTTTACTACTAACTTACTTAATCAATTAATATATTTCCGAGCTATACTCCATAATATCAGTGATGGGCAGCAACTGTAACACTGACAACACCACGTCCTATGAGCGGCCCGAGAGGCATTCATCATACATCAACAATGAAATGGTAATGGAAAAGGTAAAAGATGTTCTAAGAGAATCTTACAACTTAAATAGAATGTTTAGTCAATCAAATAGAGACAAACTCATTGAGTCACCATGTGTTATGGAAGAAGATATGTACGTGGTTGAAAACATAAAGGACAAAGTTCAAGAGGCAATTGACATCTTGACTCTAGCAAAGGGAGGCTTGGAGGAAATGTACCAGCTATTCAAAGATAGGTTCTATGTCCAGTACTATAGGCTTGACATAGACGGCAACACAAGTGCTTCGGATGATATGTAGAACAAATTCCAAAAAAAATGTAATATGTACATATGTATCCATACGTAATAGATCAAACAAATGTAAAGTGTTTACATTGCTCCAATAAAATTGTTGTTGTATACATGTGAAATGAATCAATATGAACAGAGTTGACACACAACAAATTTGTTGATTGGTTATTAGTAATGTTCACAACAAATTTTGGAATCACATATAGAAAAAAAAATATTTATATTGCAACGTGAGAACACTTTTTCCTTATATTTAAAATACAATTATTAAAAAAAGGAATTTCATAAAAAACAATACTTGATAAAGATTGAGTAGAACAATAATAATCCTAAAAGATGTGTTGGATAACAAATATATGGAATAACAAAAATTCAAAAGTTTGAGAAATATTGTAGTTATTACAATAACTATGTCTTCCAATTGTATCCTAGGTGTTTAATCATCCACACAAAAGTGATGACATTTATGTTCAATAGCTTGGTAAAGGTTGTTATATCCAAGCCTTGCCAATTGTTCAAGAGAACCTGGTCATTTGATATTAAGGCTATTGTACTTAGACTATGATGCATTCCTTAAAACACTAAATATTATCCTACACTAATATCTTTGATTTTTAGGGTAGTCATGAAAGAATAATTTAGAATAAGTCATTGAATCTATAACTTCAATATTGAAGGGTACTATCATGCCATATTTCAAACACTACAGTTGGAAGACGTCCCTTGCACTAATCATGTAGTGAACGAGCACTTTCTTGATAGTATTGTCCCGCATGTAACTCCACAACACTAGACAACAAGAATCAAAGATAATATTTTAAAGCTTTGTTCCATAGGCGTAGTAAACAATATTTACTTTGCCAAATATCCTCTAGCTAGCCATGTACACCACTATGGAGCTATCTTAGAGGATGATATGTGTGCATTCTTTGACCATATTAAAGCATGATTCTCAAAATGCCTTGCTAAATGCTTGATAGGGTACCTCATGGACCCCAATTCTTATGATATGCCAAGGGTTGAGTTCTACCCCCTCTGTCAAGATTGCTCATCTAAAGTGGAAATAAAACATTCTCAAGTTACCATAACACATGAAAAAGTGGCTTGAGTCTTCCAAAAGGATCAGGTTATTGATGGTGTATTATATAACATAATTTCTTGTTTTAACAAAGATGAATTCTTGTGAAGTCGTATGAAGGTGGAATATATTATTTTCTAATTTGTATGATTAATTTCTTCTTTCTTTATGACTTATGCTTCTTGATTCATTTGGGCTCCTTTTCCTGCAAGCAATGTTTTTCTCAAACATGGCTCTGAGCTCCATCTCATGACTTTTATAACAGATTCTTTTTTGGGATTATGCTCTTGAGTCTTACTGATATATACATCATTAATATTTCCAGCCCCTATACTCTATTTTCTTTTGATTGCATTTTTGCGTATCTCATAGAATTATCTACATAACCTTTTAGCTTAAAAAACTGATCTCAACAATTACAGCTTGTCAATGAATTCGAAAATTTGTATATGCATGTTTCAAAAAGTGTTATTTCTGGTCTTCAACTTTCGAGGCTGGTGATGTTCAATGTTATGGTTATTGATTTATAGGCTCAATCATTTCAAAATGATAGGATAAAGAACATTTATTTATCAATTTGATTTTAAGGATTCTATAATTACAAATAACTAGTCTATTTTGGTTGATTGATTATATATAGAAAACTACTTTCTACTCAGATGCTATTTTGTTTATGCTGGATTATATTTGCACTCATTTCAAAAAAGAAAAATGGCCCAAATTCTTTTCAACAGATCCATTTTGTTTATACGTTGTCCTTACACTTCGATGACTTAAATTATGTTTTGACGAACTTCCAAATACTAGACCAGAAACTTCTTCTTACAAATGCTACATAAATTTTTGTTTTCTTACGAAAAAATAAAATAAAATAATATGTTTTTATGTACTTAATGAAAATCACAAGAGTAAACTTAACTCCTATATTCAATGCTTCCCCTACAAGTTCAACCTATCGGAAATCGTTGTGCATTCACCCCGTGCAACTGCTAGTTATGATGATAATATTTACTGTTAGCTGTTAATTAGTTCAAAGAAACGGTAGGGTGTTAACTTCTGAATCTCCAAGTATACTGGTTTAACTAACGGCCCCGGGTGTCGCGTTGTTAATTTGTCGGATGGAGTAAACAAAAATCGTCAGTTTCTATGTAAGGATAGTTATATACTTTTCAGCGCTCCTTACTGGCCCCAAAGGGCCACGTCAGCCGAGAAACAGAACTATGTGCAGGTTAAGAACAGCCACTAATGGAGCAGGTATTTGATTCTTTAAAAGTAAAAAACTGAAAAATGAATTGACAATATAGCAAGTTACTAGAAAATAAATGGCAATGACAATGTACGCAGGAATAATAAAATTGTATATGGGAATTAAAACATCCATTACAAACTCAGCCTGTTGCTGAGCCGTCACATTTAGCTTTAGTTATTAAGGGAAAATTAGCTGCTAGCTTTCCCATTTGAAGCTAAGAGCGTGGCCAAAGCCCTAACTTATCAATCAGTGATTTCTTTGAATTTTAAAACGAAACGATTTGGTAAAACCAGGAGATACTGTGCCCCAATCTCATTGGCTACAAATCACGTACTTTTATATTCTGTAACATTTTATTCGTAAACAAAGAAAATTACATAGAATGCATAAGCATTCGCTTTGTCCGTCATTCTTCACTCCCCACCCACATCAAGATCATTTGTCCCACGACAGAGACGCTGCACCCACCAAACTCCATCAGTAACAGTTATGATAAAAGCATTGAAAGAAAATTAACAAAGAAAAAAATTGAACTAACCTGTGGTGGACAACATCCAGTTGCTATCTTGGCTGATGGCCCAGAAGAAGTATCCCAACAGCCCCTTCTGCTTAGCGAATTTAACCTTGGCAGCCACCGACTCCTGGTTATCATAACCGACCCATAAGTCGCCTGCGTAGCAGTAAGCTGACACGCTTTCCGCATCGAACATCTCGGTGGCATTCTTGTCCCGTATCAAGTCTTGGATCTCCGAGAAGAACATAACACCGGTTTCATCGCTGAGATTTTGCTTGGGACCAGCCGCCACAGCGGGAGCTCCTATGCCCGTCTGGTTTTGCGACTTGAGCACCCAGGAACGTCCGTAAAGCGGCATCCCCACTACAGCTTTGCTCGGTGGTAATCCGGAGTCGAGCCAAGATTGAATCCCATAACTGGTGGAAACATTGGAGGTGGGGTCATAAAGCGCCGCGGGGGCTCCCGTCGCGGATGTGTCCCATGACCCTTTATAGTCGAAGTTCATCACGTTCACCCAGTCCAGGTTTTCGGCAATGGAGGCCGTCGGGTAGCTTCTGAGCTCTCCCCAAAGGAAAAATCTTTGCGCAAAATACACGGCTGCAGTCAGGAGAAGCGGAGGCCTACCCGACGATCTGCTCTCTAAATTTATGCTTTGTCTCCACTCGGAGAATAATTTGCCCAAATTCTCCATCTCGGTAGTGTTCTGGGGAAACTCCCAATCGAAGTCGAGGCCGTGGAAAGCGTGGCGTCGGGCGAGGGCGATGGTTGAATTAATGAACACTCCACGCCGGATCGCATCTCTTGTCATGAGAGCAAAGGCAGTGGAGTTGGAACCCCCGCCTCCAATGGAGATGAGCGTCTTTACGCACTGGTTTTTCTGCTGCACTGTTTTGGTGAAGTTGCCCATCATTTCCTGCTCCTCCACCTGGAATGTCTGCTCGTTCATATCTGCAAAGGCGTAAAAGATGTGAGAGTAGAGAGCTGTGTTGATGGAGGCGGGCGGCATGATTGAGACCTTGGAGGACGGCCAATACGCAGCCTTAACATTTGATGAAACACAATCTAGTGCCTCTGCTGAAGAGTAGAATAAACATGCTGCCATGAAAACAATTCGCATGCATCGCGTGTTCTTCATGATGGAGTTGGACAACGGTTGCCGGGGATGAATCCTATCATAAGATACGCACACCTTAAATAATTTAGTTTGCGACCAAGTACCAAGTCAACCCAATTATTGTGGGTTCTCTGTTTGAGCGCGCTTTGCCGCCCTCAACAACATTCCACAAATTCGGTTCGACTACCGAATACAACTCACGGAACGATTCCACTTCCGCATTTAAATTGAAATACGCGATAAGATTTGGTCCACGTTAGATGTTCTATCTATAAGACATAGTGCCTTCCATGCCTAACCTTGACTCGTACGAGTCACAGAGTTTAGTTGATTTATCTCTTTACTCGTTTTGAAGCTTCCAATCAGTCAATCAGTTGAAAGTAAAAAGTCGGCGAATTGAAACAGTCGCCATATTATTTGCGTTCGTGAAGGTTTTTTTTGTTATTTTACTTTATAAAATTTTGAGTCATATTATTTTATGGCTTTAAACTTCAATCAGTTTTTAAATTTTTTTACTAATTAAATCTTCCCCAGGAATTATTGATTTGATTTTACGTGTTTCATTCAAACAGTGGTATAGGCGGGGGGAAGATTCGAACCTGCATTCTTGTCACGGGCCTAGGAACTCTACCCCACTAAGCTCAACTATAGGTGGGTGCAGCCATACAGATCGGTTAAAATCTTCCCTAAATTTGGAGGTTTGCCATAGCGACCAGTCATCTAAGGTTAGAAGAGCAGAAGGTCAAAGCTTTTTGGGGCATCATGTTTTAATATAAGTACATCATGCTTGTAGAGTTGATAATTGACAAAGACAAGCGGTCATGGCGTGCACAGAGAAGAGAAGAGAAGTAGCTCTCAATACATCGTGAAAACGAAGAGAGGCATCTATTGGGAAAAAACGTTAAGCGCAAAAGTTATACTTTGTATTGGGAAAAACGTCAAACGCAAAAGCTATAGAGAAAATTCGAAAGTGGCATCTATGATATAACTTCATCTTTAGGAGAAGGAAACTTTTTAATAATGAAGATCCCACAATCCGATCTTAAGTCTTTAACGCACACGCTTGAATGATAGGTCTATTTATAATAGTTAATAATCCATTTCATTGACATTTGTGTAAAAGGAAATAAACACTTTCCCAAAGCTTAACGTAGGTTAATTTAAGTAAATGTAAAGCAGTTAAGTATAATAATTTTTTTTAATAAATAATTTTTATTTAACTTTTGTTAACTCAAAAGATAATAGTATAATATTTTAAAAAAAGATGGATGGTAAAAAGGTACACCTTCAAAGTTTATGCATGGCAATCCACAAAAGTACAACAAACCGTCAAGCTTGAAAATTAAAATCTAAGCAGCTCAAGTAATATTGATAGGATGGGGATCCTTATCATCAAGTTTTCCCTAAAAATTGTGGGGGGACAAAATTATCATTAATCAGCTTCCAGCCAATGAGAGCACGCTCTTTCAAGAGTGTCATTTGAAGGTTGTTGAGCACGAATTGGAGAAATGGTCAAATCTAGGTGAGGAAACAGAGTTTGCCCAACCAATAGCACCACACCTTTGAGAGGAGGCAGAAGGTGGCCATGAAGGTTCAACCCAACTGCAAACAACATTATCTCTATTTCCCAGGGGTTGCGAGTCATGAGACTAGGATCCACAATCTCTTTAACTTGATTGGCTGCGACCTCGCCGACACCCTCGAGGAGGAGAAGAGGGGGGAGATGGGACTTTGACAATATTACATGGATCATTACTCCAGTGATCTAAAATCTCCTGTAAATGTGCCATCAAGTGTGCAATTTTATTAGCTTGCACCTGAATCTACATAAGCACATTAGAGAAAATCATTGCTTTAATATACAAAGAAAAATGAACATCAACAAAACATCTTGAAAAAAGAGTTACATTTCTATCTTTCCAAATGATGAAGAGAATTTCCCGGTTGAAAGTATTTCAAATTTGGGAATAATTGAAAGGGAGACAAGGCCAGTCACTAGCCTTATCTAATATCATAAATGCCTGGTTCTCCAACACCTTTATTGTTACCTTGGAGGCTTCTATGGTTCACCTCACCTATTTTAGCTCTTCTTTCCTTCTTCATAAAATTTCTTTCCAAGGTGATGAGAGATGAGCCTATTGCTTTTACACCTTCTTGAAGGAATCTGGCCCTGTCATATGCTCTAGCATCCTTGATGCTTACAATTATTGACTCCATTTGGTAGTTTTTACACTGTATTTAGCCTTCTAGCTTGTCTACCAAGACGATGAAATGGGCAAAGTGCAAGGTGTCCTACATGGGGTCATATTTGGTGTGCACCTACTTGAATGTAGGAGCAACGTCTTACTTGGCCTTTCTTTTGGCCTCTTTTGTTTGGGACACGGTCTCAATCTGTACCATTTGATGCTAGTACAAAGTAGGATCTTGGATCCCTTTTATGGCTTGCCCTAATTAGGTAGCCCCTAGGGAAAGTTCATGAATAGATGGGGCTACCTATTGTGTAGTAGTGGATGGGGTGATTGATGGTGAAGTGGGACACTACACAACATGAGATGAGTATGGGGTCATTATGACTATTAGGAGATGAATGAATTGTTGGAATGAGATGGTAGGAGGCTAGAATGCTGAGAGGTGATAACCTCCAACTGATGCTAGGAATTAACTGGTAGGAATGGGATATTGGGGATAATAGTATGGGGGCATGGGTATGTTGATAACTGAGAGGGGGGGGTGAATCAGTTATCCTAATTATTTAATTTTTCTGAACTTTCTTATTAAACAATGCAGCATTAATTCAAACAAGCAAACATAACCATGAAATGGAAATACACGACACAATATTTTTGACGTGGAAACCCTATTAAGGGAGAAAACCACGGGGTGATTAACCCAAGATTGTATTCTCTGTTAGAAGAATAGAAAAATAAAATGGCACTTGCCAATTAGGGATCACTGCCCGAGCACACTGCTCACAAGAGGCACACTGCCTATAAGAGACTCACTGTCTACAAAAAGAGTGTTATACAATACTTGAACTGATTTGGGAGCATCTACATATGCTGGAGTTCAGTTCCGGTTAGGCTCAGTACACTGATCTGTTGCACTTCATCTTTCCTCTTCTCTTGAGCTGCTTTCTTTCACATACCAAACCTTCCTTACTGCTTCTGCTCTGCTTTTATTCGCACATTACTAACAACAACGATACATCTCACAACTAAATCCATCTTGTATATATATCCGCACAAGTGATTTCATCACCTTTCTAGTCGGCACCTGGAATAGTCAATTTTTTCACAAACTCTGATCTGTCGACTGAATGCTTGGACATTAAGTAATGCGGATCAAGCATGTACTTGTAGAAGTCATCAATCATGTCGGCCAAACATAACTTATGCCTTAAGAACCTTTTCCATCATCAGTAACACATCCGGAATAATGTCTGATGTTCTGCCAGTCAGTTCTTCCTCTATTCATACTGTCACTCAAGAACCCGATACTCAAGTATTCATATTTGTTTCCTCATCTATCACCGGAGGCTAAATCCTTGGAATCTATCACTCAAGGTAGTCTTCTTGACTTCCCCAAATCCGTACTTCACCAAGATACTTCCTCTAAGAGATCCGGACCTATCTATCAGACCTTGCCACATGCTCTATTCTTGTTTACTGGACCATCACATTCTTCACTCTGACTTCCGATAGAGACACACCATGTCTTGCGGATGTGTGGGATGAACTTTGTTGCCATCAATGACAACAATCATGAATCCATATAGTGTCTCTTGCCAACAATCTCCCCCTTTGGCATTGATGGCAACACTTAGTGAAAAATGACTAAGTGTTTACACTATGCTCCCCCTTGGCTGATGCCCTATTTTTATATACATTTTCCGGAGCTCCCCCTTAGTTGGATTCCTTATTTTTCACTGCTCCTCACTCCCCCTTTGACATCAATGGCAAAGGGTAGGGTCCACATACCAAAATTTTTAAAAATTTAACCATACTTAGCCGCATATTACATACTCACATAAACTGAAGAATGTCTGCAAAAGATGTCTTCAATTGGACGAATTCTGCAGCCCAACTTTGCTTCATTCTATCCAAAATTGAGATGTGACCGCTCAACAGGAATGCAAAAGATTCTGCCCTCTTAAGATTTGTCGGATCACTGGTTTGGGCGGTAGTCTGAGCATCACTTATGGCCTCATGCATGGCCTCTAACTTAGGGATAATAATCCTTCTAAGTTCACTCATCTGGCTAATTATGTTCTTCCTTTCCTTCTCAAAATTCTTTATTGCATTTGTGATTGCAATAGTCTGACACTCTTGATTTACTATGGAGGAAGAGAGAGGATCAAAACTTTGAGACAAACTTAATAGTTTATCCTCTTGCTCTTTTATTTTCTTCTCAATCTCTACTGTTGCTTTGGACCAAGAAATACAAAATTTGTATACTTCACCGCCATCTTTAAGAGCATTTTCTAAGCTCTTTATCCCAATATTCATATTTCTCCTATCATTAATGATCAACTCTTGTACTTCAGAGAATCTCTTATCTAAAAACTCATTCTGGACCTTTTCTTCAGCTGACTTCTCTAGATAATCAAAATGTGTATTAACACTGCTGACTAAAGTTTTGAGATTACCGGAAGAGGAGGCTGTGGGATCCTTTTGAAAAGATGGCATGATCTTTTCTAAAACTCTGAATGCTACTTCTATAAGCTCACAGTCTTCCATGTGAGATTTCAGTAGCTTCTCTTTGGCCTTCGCATTTGCAAATGAAGCTATCTTCATTGTTTGCATCGGAGATAGAGAGTCAAAGTCCAAAGGCCCTTTTAATAGATCTGGTTCATCAATCTCCATAGATGCTTTTGTCAAAAAGTCCTTTACTGATTCTGCAGTGTCTCTTGCTGGAGACAGATTTTTCTTTTCTTCTGCAGTCACTGAACTGTCTTTTGGAGCTTTCTCTCCTTCCACAACCTTTGCACTGATATCTTCTTTTCGCTTCACCTCTGCATCTTTCTCCTTTACTCTTTCTTCTCCTTTGGATCCGAAGTCAGCAGGGGAAACCGGAGGAGAGATGTTAGTCTGTTCCGGAGCAGAGGATTCCAAGTCCTTAGCTGTTTCTGCACCGGTATCCATAACTTCTTCTGTAATTTTCTCAGAGAGCTCTTCTGCAATCTTTGTGACCGAGGGGTCAGCACCCAAGTCCTCTATGATAGGAAGATTAAATCTTTTGAAGGCTTTTCAGAGAATCTCTTCTGTGTCCTTGGCTACCTTGTCGGTCTCACCAAGCATAAGTTGATTCATCCTTGCTTTGCTCCTGAACTCATCCTTGCAATCCTTGAATACCATATTCATTGTCTTGGGATCGATTGAAGGATATAGCTAAATAGCTATCTATTCCTGGATCTCAAGGTCTTTTGCCATGGCATTGGTCTTCCTCATTTCAAGCCTTTTCTCTAGGCTTTTGGGAATTAGAGAGATAATTTCAATAAAAGCTTTGTTGTAGGTGTTCAAAAACTGAACTGTGGCTTCCTCTAGAATCCTTTTATCTGCTTCATTATATTCATCATAAAATTCTGTTAAGGGTTGCAAGTTCCCATCCACAGTGACTGCCTTCACTACAACATCTAAGGAGAGAGTGGGTTTTTCAGCAAATTCCTCTTCCTTCTCTTCTGCTCCTTGACCGGTAGAGTGTTCACCGGATGATTTCTTCTTCTTCTTTAGTTTCTTTATTTCCTCATCTAATTTGGTTTCCTCTTCATCTCTTTGACTGGCATAAGCCCTTGTGGCTTTTGTCTTTGATCTTTTCTCTCCTTTGCCGGATGCTTGAACTTCCAATTTTGATGTTTTTGAGTTTTTGGCTGTGACTGGTACAGATCTCTTTGATGATTTGGTCCGGGTTGAGGTTTCTACTAGAGCATTTTCCTTGCTTCCCTTTTCTGCCTCTTTCTTCTCTTCCTCAACCTTTTGTCTCTTTTCCCTGTTGGCATCAAGTGCCTCCTTTGAGATGCCAAGGCTTTTTGCAACTTCCTCAACCTTTTTTCTTACCTTCCTTTTGATTTCTGGCTGCCTTAGCTCAGTGTGAATTTTCACACTTAGTTCTTCAAAGGTTCCAAATCTTTCTGCTTTTGGGTCCTTTGGTTGAATGAGCATGTGTTGAACATGCAGCTCTACAATTTGTTCATCAACTTCATTACCCATTGGCATGATCCAGACTGTCCTTGGCTCTACTGCCTCCATTAGGCATTGATTAGTGTCTACCATGAAGCACACTGTATCCTTGTATTTCTCAACTACTGATTTGGGGATTCTTTCTCTAATTTGCATTGTATTTTGAAAGTGTTTGAAGTAACCCCACAGAGCTGTATTTCTTGCCTTATCATCCCCAAGTTCATGCAAGTAATCTCTAATCTGAACTGCCACTGATTTGTCATTCTGCCATACCCATCCATTTGATCCAGGCAGCTCATTCATGAAGTAGAAGAATAGACATAATATTAGTGCACCATATTTGAAAGAGTTCTTCTTGTCCTTTTTGATCTTTTGTATGTTTTCCATTAATTGGCTCAAAAGAAGTTCACAAAGATCATATTCTGCATTCTTTCTCAGCATCTCATAGGTAGTATATACTGCAGTTCTGGATACTAAATTCTCCCTGCTGGAGTGATATATCTTGTATCCTATTATCATAGATGCAAACTTGATGTCCGGGTCAGTAATATCTTCAATGGTCATTGCCCTTTTATCAAATTTTGATCCGGTGGCCTCAGTTACAATGTTGTTTTTGACAGATTTGAGGACAGGTATCCCTCCGAAAGAGTATAGACCAGTTACTGCCCTAATTGCCTCCTTTGTGATCTTGCAGGGTCTATTCAGCCATAAGAAGTTGTCATGCACCCTACTCAATACATACCGGACCCATTCATCTTCTTCAAAGCAGGGGAAATGAATGAATTGATCAAAATGTTTCTCTTGGATACCCTTATATTCTGGTTTAAGTTCAAAGGCATCGTCTATCAGTTGTTTGTGATAGATATCTCTTAGTTTGAATTCCCCAAACTCTTCAATATTTGCATATATATAAACCCTAATGTCTTCTGTGTGCAAAATGCCATGCGGAACACTAGAGAATACTCCTAAGGGATCTACCTCCAATGATTTGTAAGGATGTTTCTTAAATTCAGGGCGGGGCCTATCAGAAATCTTTACTATATTCGGAGTATCCATTTTTTAAAAGATTTGCAGTGAGATTGAAAACGAAAAATACCTTTTGCGTCTTTCGGTTTCACGGAGTTGGTCGGATTGATTTCTAGATGTAATGACTTCTTCAAATGATCTTCAATGAACTTGAGAAATTTTGTTGCAGAGCTCCACTTTTTGTTTCTTCTTGAATGCATAATGAATAAGTGGTTAATGAGAAAACCCTTATATTGCTCCGCAAACCCTAATGTCAGGTTGCAATAAATGCTCAACCTAAGTTATTCTGGTTTTGCCTTATTCAGATGACTTGAAGAACCGGATCAATCCTGATCTTTAAACATCTTGCGGATCTTTCAAAACTTAACCACAGTATGTTTGGATGTTACCCTCATGAACCCTTTAGTCCGCAACTCTTCTTGTGCCAGTTCCGGCACCAATTGACTGGCTGGGGGAACAAGGTTTTCTTTGTGTCTCCCCCTGAGCCAGAGCTCACTTTTTAATTTCCAGAAGGAATATCAGCACCAGAGTCTGGTGCGGGTCCAACCTCTACATTCTCTGTACATTTCTTCACCCAAATCTTGTTCATCTCACTTTTAATTTCATCCGCATTCACCTTTTGTTTACCCTTATCTTGATTCTGATTATGATATACCAGACCTCTTTTGTCCTGATTCTTGCTTCTACAGAATTTTGCAATATGACTGGACCTATTGCAAATTTGGCAAACAACATTTCTCTGCATATTTGATTGATATCCTCTTGATCTGCATTGATTAGCCATATGACCTATTCTATTGCATGCAAAGCATCTACCATTGAATGATTTGTTCATTTGCATATTTCTGCATTCATGAGATTTGTGACCATACCTTTTGTAGTTAAAGCACTGTCCGGAGAAGGATGAATTAGTCTGATTCATTCTCTTTCTGCACTGATTAGCTTTGTGACCAAAGTGATTGCAGCTATGGCAGTATCCATTGAAGGATGGATATCTTTGAGCATTGGGCTATCTTACCGGAGGTCTTCTAGGCCTGTTCCTTGGATTTTCTGATCCTAAATTCTTCTGACCAAATCCAGAGCTTTCTCCTTTCTCATATCCCAAAACACTTGTCATCTACCTTCTTTTGACTTCCAAGAAGAACTTCAAGTTGAGCAGAACTTATCTTGAATTTCTCCTTATATTCATTTGTTGTTTGAAGATCTCTTTTGAGAGAGACAATTTGATCCTCAAGTTTTTCTTCATTTTCTTTAGCATCTTCAAGATCAGATTCAAGATGTCTGATAATCCTATCCATTTGGTGGAAATCTTCTGATTTCTCTTTGACAGATTGTCTTAGATTGTCTTCAGTTTTTCTTTTCTCTTCAACTTCTTGGGTAAACTTCATAACTCTTGATTCCATTTCATGTCTTACCATAATGATTTCTTTTGATAACTTTTCACATAACTTGGTTTTCTCATTCAGCTCTTCATTTGCATCATTTGCTTCACCTTGTATTGCCAATTGCTGAAGCAGCTCCTTTCTCTTTTTCATAGAGAGACTTAATTTGTCTTTTAGTTCTCTCATGAAATCATCAGCCTATTTGAGTCTTTCCTTTAATTCATTGACTTCAGAGTTTGACTGCTCAAGATCTTCAAGGGCAGTCTTGAGTTGCTCCCTTAAACCATATGCATCCATTTGAATTCCCAGATCTTCCTCAAGCTGTTAGACTCTGTTAGGAGGAACTTGGCTCTGATACCAATTGTTGATAACTGAGAGGGGGGGTGAATCAGTTATCCTAATTATTTCTTCTTCTGAACTTTCTTATTAAACAATGTAGCATTAATTCAAACAAGCAAACATAACCATGAAATGGAAATACACATGACACAATATTTTTAATGTGGAAACCCTGTTAAGGGAGAAAACTACGGGGTGATTAACCCAAGATTGTATTCTCTATTAGAAGAATAGAAAAACAAAATGGCACTTGCCAATTAGGGCTCACTGCCCGAGCACACTGCTCACAAGAGGCACACAGCCTACAAGAGACTCATTGTCTACAAAAAGAGTGTTATACAATACTTGAACTGATTTGGGAGCATCTACATATGCTGGAGTTCAGTTCCGGTTAGGCTTAGTACACTGATCTGCTGCACTTCATCTTTCCTCTTCTCTTAAGTTGTTTTCTTTCACATACCAGACCTTCCTTACTACTTCTGCTCTGCTCTTCTACTTTTATTCGCACATTACTAACAACAATGACACATCTCACAACTAAATCCATCTTGTATATCTATCCGCACAAGTGATTTCATCACCTTTCTAGTCGGCACCCGGAATAGTCAGTCTTTTCACAAACTCTGATCTGTCAGCTGAATCCTTGCACATCAAGTAATGCGAATCAAGCATATACTTGTAGAAGTCATCAATCATGTCAGCCAAACATAACTTATGCCTTAAGAACCTTTTCCATCATCAGTAAAACATCCAGAATAATGTCTGATGTTCTGCCAGTCAGTTCTTCCTCTGTTCATACTATCACTCAAGAACCCGGTACTCAAGTATTCATATCTTTTTCCTCATCTATCACCGGAGGCTAAATCCTTAGAATCTATCACTCAAGGTAGTCCTCTTGACTTCCCCAAATCTGCACTTCACCAAGATACTTCCTCTGAGAGATCCGGACCTATTTGTCAGACCTTGCCAAATGCTATGTTCTTGTTTACCGGACCACCACATTCTTCACTCTGACTTCTGGTAGAGACACACCATGTCCTGCGGATGTGTGGGATGAACTTTGTTGCCATCAATGACAACAATCATGAATCCATATAGTGTCTCTTGCCAACAGGGTATTGTGAGGGTAGTTGTATAAATTATTATTGCATAGGGAAAGTTTGTAAGGCAACCATGGTGAGAATATGGGGAGGTGACAATGGAGGAGGTGGAGGAAATTAGGTGTAAAGGGAATATGGCATGATGGGGGCATGTAGGGGAGATGGAAATATTCTTTGGGGAGATGAAGGGGTGATTGTTGAGGTCTGGAAAGGGAGGCGTTTGAGGAAGTGACTGGTATGATAGGGGAGGGAGAGGGGGAATAGAAGAGAGAGGGGGAGGAATGAGGAACACTTATAGCAAGGCCCATGGGTGCCTATTGCTACACTTGACCAATTGTTGGTCATTCTTTGGCCTCCTTTTTCTCCTCAATCCTCTTCTTTGTGAGTGGGTGTCATTTCTCTAGTTTCCTCTTCTTATGTTCCTTGTGGTCATCATGACATCCAACATATACTTGAAATAAAAATTGTTATGCCACACTAGACATTTAGCATGACACACCCCCACAACTTCGGCTTGCCCTTAGGTTCTTTGTGACCTTGATACATGACCAAAAGTTGCTTGCCCTGTGGCCACTTGGCTAAAGGTGGGAACTTTTGTTGATTGTGTGGATGCCACTAAGATTGGGACCTTTAGAGCTAGTTGTTTGATGTGAATCCTTACATTTGCAACTAATTTAGATGGTCCAATTCCACTGGTAGATGCTTCCTGTTATTACATTGTTTGTAATTTGTAAAAGAACTCACCCTTAAGATTGAGGAAGCCTATGGTGAGAAAATAATCTACTTGAAAGGAAACAAATTACTTAGAGGTATGGTCACTCTTGAAGGTATTTTTAGCTCTAATGACTCCTATAAAGAGAAGAGAAAGATCCTAGCCAACAAGAAGGACTAAAAATGCGTGGAGATTTCCCTTGGAAGGATTATCAAGTTGGCAAAATTCTACAAAACAAGAAGAAAAGGAGTTCTTCATCAACCTTTGTAACAAGTATGACTAGGTTGTAACTTGGGACTATGAAGGGTAGAAAGGTTACAACAAGAAATTGATGCAGCATACAATTGAGACCAAACTAGAAATCAAGGCAATCAGATAGAAGCAAAGCCTAGTGAATCCAAAGATTGAGCTACTCATGAAGTAGAATCTCTCCAAGCTAGTGAGTTCAAAATCATATATCTAATCAAGCACTCAACATGCGTCTCCAATCTGGTCCCTGTAAGGAAAAAGAATGAAGAAATTAGGCTATGTGTGGATTTCAAGGACCCAAACAAGGCATCCCTCAAGGATCACTATCTTCTACCATCCATAGACCAAATCCTACAAATGCTAGCTAGTTCTAATAGATTCTCTATGCTAGATGGTTTCTCTAGTTTCAATTAGATATTGGTAAGCGAACAACATCAACACAAAAAAACATTCACCATCAAAAGGGGAACCTGTGCATATTAAAAGATGTCGTTTGGTTTGTCTAATGCTAGAGAGCCATTTCATAGAGCAATGGACATTGCCTTCACGGAGGTAATCAATGAGATTATCCTAATATACTTGGATGATCTACTCCAAGAACAAAGATCATTTCAATCACCTCTAGAAAGTATTTGAAAGATGTCAATAGTTTGGGATCTTCTAATACTAAGAAAATTTGGAGTTCCTTAGGGCAAATTGTGTTGGAAAAGGTGTGTTGTACACCTTGCATAATGCTTATAATATAAAATTAATATTATTTTTGATGCACCTACAGAATCTAGGGATGTGTGCATCACATGGGTTTGACATTCTTGGAGCCACTTGTATGTTGTATGTAACATTGGAATAAATAATTAATGTGGATTGAACATTAGGAAAACATTTATTATTGGAAAAACTTAGTACCAAATATCTAATTTGGGGGTCATGGTTTATTGAGCTTATGGTTTTGAGGCACATGGTTTATGTAATACCAATTAGTGGTTTTATGCAAACTTGCCTGTATAAAAACAAGCACATGATTAGTTGTTGAGGTTGGCTTGCATAACCTTTAGCTTGTGGGTAAGTACACAAAGATGAGGGACCAAAAGGGGGTCTTAAGATGCCACTTTTTCTGAAATTAGGAAACATTGATGTTGGATGAGAAATTGAAGATAGTTACACTTAAAATTTGAAGATACAATAAAAAAAAGAGTTGTAGTGCTCCAAATCTAGTTTCTAAACTACTATTTTTTTTCAAAAATGGTTGAGATTAAGGGGTTCAAAAAGGGGGAGCACACAAATTGGTCTTGTTTTTCTCAAAAAAACATAACATAGCGTTTGGTGTGCCCCCCCCTAAAATGTTAACTTTTTTTTAGTATTTCAAAAATCACTTTAGTGAGAAATTAGCTAACACCATGTAGTTTATCCCTAATTTTTCTAATAATTTTTTCATGAATAATTGATTTTTTAGTAATTTTCAAAGTGGATACATCCTGAAAAACATAAAATTGAGCATGCTCCCCCCTAAAATTTTTGAAAACTAATCAAAAATTGATTTTTTTTAATACATGTAGAATGGAGACTAGTTTATAAAAATGTAACTTATTTGAAATTTCAATGAACGGTTAAAAAAAGTCAAAAATACTAGACACTAGTTTTTGACAAAAAATGGATACACTAACAAAAGAAATTAAAGATGAAACCCTTAACGTTCTCAAAATGTGAAAGAAATTATATGGTTAGATAGCTAATAGAGAGCTTAAGATTATGGTGGTATTTTTTTAACTTTTCATTGAAAAAAGTGCAAACCTGATGGGGAGCACGCTCCAAATTATCTAAATTTTGTTAGAAACTAGAAAAACACGTCCTTGGACGACCTAAACACAGTCTGAGCCTTTGGGTTGGAAGCCCGAGGCAAATCCAACCCTTAGGCTCGGTAATTACCAAGCCTAAGCATAACGCGAGCGTGTTATAATGCACTCGCATTATGCTAAGCTAAATCACTCCCTTCCCTCATCTCACCCTCCCCTCCTCTCTCTTTCTCACCTCTACTTCCCTCCTCTCTCTCTCTCACTCTCTACTTCCCTCCCCTCCCTACATCCGACCCTCTCTCTCACTCTCTACTTCCCTCCCCTCTCTACCTCCTACTCTCTCTCTCACTCTCTACTTCCCTCCCCTCTCTACCTCCTACCCTCTCTTTGAGTCTCTGCTTCCCTCCCCTCTCTACATCCTACCTTCTCTCTCACTCTCTTCTTCCCTCCCCTCTCTACCTCCTACCCTCTCTCTCACTCTCTACTTCCCTCCCCTCTCTACCTCCTACCCTCTTTCTGAGTCTCTACTTCCCTCGCCTCTCTACCTCCTACCTTCTCTCTCACTCTCTTCTTCCCCCTCTCTACCTCCTACCCTCTCTCTCACTCTCTACTTCCCTCCCCTCTCTACCTTCAACCATCTCTCACTCTTTACTTCCCTCCTCTCTCTACCTCCTACCCTCTCTCGCACTATCTTCTCCCCTCCCCTCTCTACCTCCTACCCTCTCTTGCACTCTCTACTTTCCTCCCCTCTCTACCTCCTACCCTCTCTCTCACTCTCTTCTTCCCTCCACTCTCTACCTCCTTCCCTCTCTCTCACTCTCTACTTCCCTACCCTCTCTCTAATTCTCTTCTTCCCTCCCCTCTCTACCTCCTACCCTCTCTCTGATTCTCTACTTCCCTCCCATCTAGTCTACCTCATACCTTCTCTCTCACTCTCTGCTTCCCTCCCCTCTCTACCTCCTACCCTCTCTCTCACTCTCTACTTCTCTCCCCTCTCTACCTCCTACCCTCTCTCACTCTCTTCTTCCCTCCCCTCTCTACCTCCTACCCTCTCTCTCTCTCACTCTCTACTTCCCTCCCCTCTCTACCTCCTACCCTCTCTCCCACTCTCTACTCCCCTCCCCTCTCTACCTCCTACCATCTCTCTCTCTCTTCTTCCCTCCTCTCTCTACCTCCTACCGTATCTCTCACTCTCTTCTTCCCTCCCCTCTCTACCTCCTACCCTCTCTCACTCTCTACTTCCCTCCCCTCTCTACCTCTTACCCTCTCTCACTCTCTTCTTCCCTCCCCTCTCTACCTCCTACCCTCTCTCCCACTCTCTACTTCCCTCCCCTCTCTACCTTGTACCCTTTCTCACTCTCTACTTCCCTCCCCTCTCTACCTCCTATCCTCTCTCTCACTCTCTTCTTCCTTCCCCTATCTACCTCCTACCCTCTCTCACTCTCTACTTCCATCTCGTCTCTACCTCCTACCCTCTCTCTCTCACTCTCTACTTCTCTCCCCTCTCTATCTCTTCTCACCATTCTTCCCATCCAATGAAATTTCATAAATTATCTTGTTTCCATTTCATCATCCCAATTTATATCCTCATCCCTCTTTGCATGTCCTAGTTTTCTTGTTTCCATGTTCTTTGTCGATAAGGGAGAGGGAGGAAGAGGGAAAGAGGATGGGGAGAGAGAGAGAGAGAGAGAGAGAGAGAGAGAGAGAGAGAGAGAGAGAGAGAGAGAGAGAGAGAGAGAGAGAGAGAGAGAGAGAGAGAGAGAGAGAGAGAGAGTCCTAGTTTTCTTGTTTTGGAGAGAGAGAGAGAGGGTTGGTCGGGTTTATCAGTTTAGGGTTGCTTAAGTTTAGAGTTTAGAGGAATTATTTAGGGTTTAGGGTTGCTCGGGTTTAGGGTTTATGGTTTGGGGGTTAGGATTTAGGGGCATTATTTAGGGTTTAGGGGTTTTGGGAGAGAGAGAGGTTTAGGGTTGCTCGGGTTTAGGGGCATTATTTAGGGTTAATGAGTTTAGGGTTTAGGGGTTAGGGTTAAAGGGGAATTATTTAAGGTTTAGGGGTTTAGCCTGGTTTCTCGAGTTTAGGATTTAGGGGTCAGGGGCATTATTTAAGGTTTATGAGTTTAGGGTTTAGGGTTTAGGGTAATTATTTAGGGTTTAGGGGTTTAGGGTTGCTTAGGTTTAGGGTTTAGGGGTTAGGGGTTTAGGTTGCTCAAGTTTAGGGTTTAGGATTTAGAGAGAGATAGAGCGAGGGGATTGATAGAGATTGGGAGATATAGGGAGATAGAGGTTTAGGGTTGCTTCTAGGGTTTATGGTTTAGGGGTTTGGGGTTTAGGGGTTTAGGGTTACTCAGTTTTAGGGTTTAGGGGTTAGGGTTTAGGGGCATTATTTAGGGTTTAGGGTTTATGGTTTAAGGGTTAGGGGTAAAGGTTTAGAGGTTTAGGTTAGGATTTAGAGAGAAAGGACCAATAGGGAGATATAGAGGAGACCGAGGGGAGAGATAGGGAGATAGAGGGTGAGGGACAAGGCCAGAGACATAGGCAAAGAGATTGAGAGGTAGAGCAATGATAAAGATAAGGAGATAGTGGTTTAGGGTTGATCAGGTTTAGGGTTTAGGGGTTTAGAGAGAGAGAGAGGGAGATAGAGAGATAGATATATACTTATACATAAAGGTTTGCATAGATATGTCTTACAGATAAATACTTATAGATATATACTTATACATAGAGAGAAAACACTAAATTTACTTGTTTGCATGCATGAAAGCTTAATGTTTTCATGTTTCCCAAAATGCGCTCGCATTATGGGAAGCAAAAAAAAAGGAAAATATCATGTGGGATCCATGATTCAAGCCCCACATGTCTGTTATTCCCTGCTTTTCATGCGTGCTATCAGACAAGAAAACACTTTTTCATGTTTGACATATTAAGAATCATTTTTTGGTCAATCAACCACCTTTTTTGTTTTTTCAATATAGAAGAACTGATTTTGCATGTGTTTGGACAAATTTTGATTATTTAAATTGAAAGTTTCATGTTTCATATTGTTTCAAAGCTAATTACCATTGATATAGATTGAATTTGATGATATATATGTTTGTTTTTTCCATAAATTTCACTAATCCTATTCTAGAGTTATATGGAATTCATAATCAAACTTGCAAAAAAGAATAATTTGAAGATTTTGAAGCCAAATTTTGGAGGATTGGTCAACTCAAATATCAAATTCTAAGGTATGTTCTTTGTGTCCAATTTAATTCACTCTATGTTCTTAGAACACTCACAATCACTAAATGTGGAGCTATCTAAATTTAAAAAAAGTCATCATTATCTATATTAATAGAATTAGAATCATTAAAATATGATATATATATATATATATGATTTTTTTGTATCTTGAATCATTAATAGAATTTGTTGTATCTTGAATTTGAACTATGTCATCGATACCTCCCTATAACAAAGTATTGTCATCATTCTCTCTAATGTAACCAATTGCATTAACATTTCAAATATAGTGCTATTGATGCTGCAAATCTGATATATATTTGGTTCTCATATAGTAATGAAATGTCACTATCATCCTCTTGGCCATTCAACTCATGTTCATCAATGGGACTAGGTGTGCCATCATACTCAATGTCTTCTTTACTACCAATTGACTGATTTGTATTGATTGATTGTGATAATTCAACACTTTCAGTGCTTACAAGGGTACACTGGATACTTAGCTTGTTTGTCATACTTGTCTTCATACTAGTCAAAAGTTGTTGACCAAAACACATGAACCGTGTATGTATGTCTTCCTACACTGCAACCAAAATCAAACTATGGCTTGCGATAACAAAGACAAACTCTCAATTACTTCTTATCACTTGTGATACCTCAAAACAATTTCTAGAACATATACATGTTCTTAATTGTCACTGCATGCACTCCAACACTGCCACATGTGCCCTTGCACTACCATACATGCTCTAGCAACTCACTTAGCTCATGATGCAATAGCGAGTTCTTCACCAAGCGTATTGCAATTGGTACCATAGCAACACTTGGTTGTAATAAATCTCCATGCCATAGCACAATGTCCAACTTTCAATGCATGGTTACCCCATAGGCTTCTATCACTATCTTATCAATTTATGATCAAACTCTTTAACAAGATCTTGAACAATCCACAAATCTTAGTATGTAACAAGTTCAAGTCCTTAGAGGTCGATTGGCCATACTAACCACATGACATAATCAATTTGTATCCTCAAGAGTTGCTTTTAGAGTAGATCTATTTTTAATAAACACATTTGCAATAGAAACATTCTATTTGTTGTCATGAGAACTTCTTCCTTAGATATTCATTAGATCTTCTTCCTTCTCATATTCTCATCATTATATTCCTTTTTAATAACCTATCTCACCATTTATCCTTTAATGATCTTGTGATTGCCCTTGTAATGCACCAATTTACTTATGAAAGTCCTAGGGTTTGATCATTCTTATTTTGGACTACTGTTCGAACAATGTCATGTGATATTCCTAATGTTACAACGACTATCCTATATATTTATGATTCCTAGAAAACCCCTCCTTTACACCTTGACAAGATATCAAATTATCTTCATAGGGTTTGATGTTCCTATTGACTATCATGATAGTCCTAGTTGTGTTGATAGTCCATTTAAGGTGCTTGATAATTCTAATCTGTATATAATCAGTCCTTTTCATCATTGTCATCTCTTACCTTGTAATCCTAAGGAGTACCATACAATATACGTGACCATGCATTGATATCCTCATAATCATCCAAAATTAGTAGAAAAATAACTTTCCATAAACCTAGGCATGATAGACTAGCAAGTAGTTTGTTTCTAGGTGTTCTTAGGTCACTAGTTATTTTGCATATAATTGGTAATGTTCTTAGGATTTGATACAATATATGAGGTATTTATTCTTAGGGTTATCTTTTCATGATACATAACAAACAATATGAAATGAGGAGAACTCAACATGACTATTATTGATAGTGTGCATTTGTTCAACTTACAAACTATGATTATCTTCTCCCAAAATGCTAATACCTTTGCATTTGATGTAGTAATCTTTCATGTGAATAGGGTAGTGAGAACCTATTGCATATTTTGAATATCTGACCTTAATAGTGATCTAGAGTTTCATGACAGTCTTCTATGTTTATGATGTGACAGTCTATGTGGTTGTTTGTAATAGTCATAGCGCAATTTAATAGTCTTTTCCCTCAACATCACCTCCATTAGCAATTTGTCTATCATTGTATATGATAGTGTTCACATATGCGATATACTCAAAATATAGTTTAAGACAACTTGTTTTACATGAAATGATGATCTTCAATCAAGTATATCATGATAATCCTAAATACCTCCAATAATTTTATGATAGTGGCGGTTATCTTTTCATCATGGGACAATACCTTTGCATCTTAGGGTGATGGTTATGTATTACTTGTGATAATTTATCTTGGAAACCTTGCACTAATGATCTACCTTCACCTTATTGATACCTATGGAAAAATATCAAATATATTTGGACAAGGCATTATAAACAACTTCATGACAGTCATGGTTGATAGGATAGTGCTAAAACTCACAAAATATCCTCCTTTACAAGTAGGTCATCATGAAACAAAACTCTACCCTAAATTTTTGCACCTTGTTATTTTTCCCTAACCCTAACTCTGTTGAAAATCAAACTTGTAGAACCATACCAAGACAATTGATAAAGGATAGGCTCTGTTGTTATGAATCTACTGTTATGAATCATGATCTATTGTTATGAACGAAATTACATATATAAGGATCTGTTGTTGTGAATCAACACATGTGTACATACCAAATTATTCAAGGATAGGCTCCAATGAGGGTGGATAAAGGAAGAATAAGTTTGTTGTTACAATATGCCCAAACTCCTCTATTCTAAAAGAATTCTCTACCATTTTCATTATTGGGAATTGTCAAGAGTTGTTGCTTCCTTCTCCAATTTTGGATTTTGTTGCAAAAGCCCCCTCAAAGTTCTAATTATCATTGTCTTATTCATCATGCTTATAGAAATCATCATCATGCTGAGGAAATGAGCAAAGACTCTAACACCAGAAGAGCGTGAAGCTTAGAATGAGAGGAAAAGAGAAAAAATGAGGTGGATTCACGAAACTAGGAAATTGTCAACCATACAAGAAGACATTCCACCATTGCCAATTGAAGAGGAACATGACACATCTAATGAAACTAAGAGAGATGGAATTGGCAACACAAAGGGAATGAATGCAAAACCTTCATTCAGTGAGGAAACTAAATCTCCAAGTTGGAGGCACTCCATCGTCCATAGGTCAAGTTGAAGGAACACCATCATTATCTTCTCAAATTGGAGACACTCCATCTTTCACAGGTGAAGTTGAAGGTACATCTTCATTTTCTTCTCAAGTTGGTGGCACTCCATCATTCGCACGTCAAGTTGAAGGTACACCATCTTCTCCATCTCAACTTCAAGCCTTTTCATCTTTTTCATTTCCAATTAAAGGTTTGCCATCTATCCCATCTCAAGTAAATATTGAAGAAATTCCTAATGCTGAGTCAACTTTACCAATGAAAATGCCTCCTAGAATTTTGCGTAGAAAGCCTAAGTTTCTAATCGATATCAATGAGAATGTGTTGAAGCCCATGCAAGATAAGATTCCCAAGCACACTTACCAAAGATATGCGAATAAGATATAGAAATTATTCTCTGAGAATTTAAATGAAACCAGAAGATGTCAACTATTTGTTTAATTGATGAGAAATCTAAAATTTAGGCCCACTATGAAGATTCTTGGCCTAAGAACATCGAATGCCTCAAGTGAAAAATCAATTGTCAAGAATCTAATGAGTGCATATGAGAGTGTGGGTTCCACCTCACACACCAAGGCTAATGTCACACAACATGTCATTACATTGACAATAGTAAGCCAACAAACAAAGAAAGCTCGCCTCATTAGAAAGACAAGTCAAGCATTGAAAATAAGTAGAAAAACTCTAATGAGAGTCATTGGAAGACATTAAAGAGTTGAGGACCCAAACACCAATGAATTATGGGCATTCTCTAGGAGACGTCCATGGAAAGACAAAGTTGTTGTTGAAGCCTTGAGATCCCTCAATGAAGAATTTTGGAAAAATAACACAAGGGTATCTCCTAATGCAAGAGATGTTGTGAGAAGGAGAATTGGTTGTCGAAATTGTAAGCCACATCCAAAGCATTTTTTGGATGTGAACCAAACACAATTTTTCAAGGAATTTTAAGAGATGTATCCTCAAATTAAAATTTGTCAAAGATATTTTGAAATGCTAAAACATTTCTATGTCAAAATAAATAACATATTCACTACTTGTTGTTGTAGATTACATATTGGATTTTCTAACCATTTTGGTGTTTATCAGTCTATATATTTAGATTTGCATACTAACAATGTTTTGTAGGATTGTGGCATACATGCCCCACCAACATCTTCAAGAGACTTCATATCAACAATTTTGTGTGAAAGAGAGGAAGGTCAAATATTCTACAGGAAATTATGCTTGGATGGCACATGTCAGCATTGTGGTGGCTTGCAACATATGCCAATATGTGAACATATGGAAAGTACACATGCAGTTGGAAATGAACTAGTAGAGTTTGACAAGTATAAAATAGTGGCCTACAATACAAAAGATGGTAAAGAAGCAAAGAGGTGTGATTTGGTTATTCAAAAGATTCAAGTGTATCAATTTATGTCTACATTTCATGATAGTATAGTGTACGAGTATGCAAGGCATACCCATAGAGCTCAATGGTTGGCTTGTAATTAAAGTTATGTAAGGACATGTTTCTGGGTGCTGCCACAATAATGGGTTACACTTTCTGGGACATCCTGATTTTTGCTAAAATCACATATTTTTAGAAAATATAATGATTTAAGCCTTGAAAGGATCCATTTAAAGGATTTTAATTGAAGAGGGTTTGATCAAACCCCCTTAGATTCAAACCCCCTTGGATAGAACCCCACGAGTTTTAAACCATACCTATAATGGAGTCTCCTCTACACCTATCAAAATGTTGATAAAAAAAACCACTTTTGATTTACCTTTTGGGGGATCAAATGAATTCATTTAAAATTTATATTTTGTAAGTATGTAGTCTTTATTATAAGCTTCCCAAAAAGTATAATTTTAAATATATTTAATTTGATTATTATATTTATTTTTTATTTCTTGTGAATGTAGGTTTTTCACCGAACATCAAGTTCTCTGTTCTAAACACATGAAAAATTAGTAAATTAGTGAAAAAAAATTTGAAAAATATCTATGCCCTAGGTATTGATGTTCTTGTTTCAACCAAAAAAAAAAAAAAAATTTCGATACATACAGAAAAAGTTATGTTTTATGGAATACGCATATGTCTAAATTATAACTGGTTTGACTTCAAAACTTAATTAAAAATATATATTCAGCAAAACATTATGAAACCAAATGCATGCCCTATATATCAGTGTTACCAATCTAAATTCAAAAGAATCAGAATTTTATCCTTTGTAGAAAAAAAGTTGTGTGCTACGGAATATGCATCACTATAAAAAAATGTTGTTTACTATTAAAAACTAGTTATCAAAGGAGACGCAAATTTTTTTACAATTTAACTCCAATTTTTTTAAAAAAATATATTTCGAATCTACAAACAAAATCTCACAAATCACTAGTTCACATCATCTTCAAATTCCTAATGGTTTAGTGGCTATAGGTGTCAAAAAGTGAAGATTTAGTTCAAAATGTTGATTTCAATGTCAAGTTTGGCCAAAAAGTGTAACCCATTATTGTGGGATGACCCTTCCACTTGGTACCATCATTTCAATTGTTGACTTTGCAGAGAACTACACACTATAGCCACAGAATGAGGTGTAATCACAATATTACAACTCTACACATGTTGCTATCTTTGTGTAAATAGCATTCATTCATGCAGAAGATAGTACAGAGGACAACAAGAAGATCTTGAGGGAATATCATTTTTATATTAGTGATGATCACACACATTCTATGGAGTTTGTGCAAGGTTGCTTTTAGATGTTCTACTGTGATTTGGCCAACAGGGGCATATCATTTTGTCATCATATCATATGGTCAGATAATTGTGCATCACAAATCAAGAACGCATGGATGTTCTATTGGTTGAGCAGGATGCATACGATGAATGGTGTTCAACATATGTGAGGCCAGAAATGGAAAGAGGGAGCATGATGGTGCAGGAGCTAACATTGTAAAATATGAGGACTATTGTGCATTGACAGGATTGAGTGAGCTACACTCTTTTAGAAGCTCTAATGCAGGTTCATGGAGTCTTCATACACGGCAGATGGCATGCTTTTGTTCTTCATGGACATATGAACCTTGGTATGATTGTGAGTCAAAGGAGTGGGTTGATGATTGGTGTACAAGAGGCCTAATCTCGATTGACATGTGTCAACTACTGACAACACTACAAATGACAAAGATTGAATCATCGGTTGATTTTGACCATTTTTTAGATCTAGTTCAACCAGGTATTATCAACATTCAAATTTAATAAAATTTAAATGACATCTTATTTTGTAGTTTTTCTTATATTGTTGACTATATTCATCGAACAAAATGCACGTATCAATGCAGGGCATGTTTATGCAATTATTGCAGCTAAAGACAATAAAGAAGGAACGGATTATTATTTGTGTTGCTGTGTTGAAGAAAAAAAGAAATTAGATTCCCTTGTTATAGATGGAGAAAACATTGAGTACCCTACAGGATCAGTGGTTGTTACTGGAACATGGCTTAGAAGGTACCTAGTGAAGAAATCTGATGTGTGGTTGTTCGAGGACTTTGACACACATAGGAAGATTCTTCATTATTCTAACCTTGTTGTGGCTTCAAACATTAATTTGATCAAATATGGGGGTAGACCATTGAACAGGGCCTTGTGGAAGGTTCATGAGTTTGATCACAAGGCAATACTCGACATAATAAAGAGTAGAGCAGACCCTAATGGTTCATTGGATTGAATAGTTGAATGACAAAAAGGTATGTTATTTTTCTTTGCTATCCTCATTTCACCTTGTATATTTTAGCTAAATAGTGCAATTGCATTTGCATGTAGGATTTTAGTATGATGGAGGTAGGCATAATCCTTATGAAGTTTCCTTCGGAAGGAAAGTAAGGTAGGTTTTCATGATTATTTCATGATGATATGTCCTTTACTTTCTATTTCATAATGAGTTTTAGTGATGTTACTCTTGATGTGTAAATTTGTGCAGGTTCAAACACCAACATGGGAAGTTTCAAAAATGTGAGACTTGATACTTGAAACAACCTCCAGATTTTAAAGAAGCTGGCTCTTCCTATTTTCAATGGGGTTTTGAGTAAAGGGGAGAGGAAGAAACAAGATTATAGATACAATAAGTAAAATCTAAACCTATGGTGATGCACCTAAATGAAATGTATTTCCTTAACTAGCACAATGAACAAATTCTTAAGATTTAGCTATATTAAAGAGCAAATGATGCATGATCAATATAGACAGATTGTAAATGAATTAAAAGATCAAAGGCTAAACTTTGAAGATTTATGCAAAGACACAGATAATACCACCAACGGCACAGAATAGAGCTTCTTTCATTAATAGTTTAGGAAATACAAATGGCATAGTGACATGCACAGGTTTATCAACTTTCTTATCAGAAATAGATAGACTAAGGCAAAATGATACAATCTGGTCACAACAAGATCTCTAAACTTTCTAATCAATTCTTGATATTTGAATTACAATATCTCCCTATATATATAGAGCCACAAAATTTAGCTCAAGACCACTTGCAACCACCAAGAATCTTCAATGGTATCAACAGAACTGGAATTAACTAGGACTTGATCTCACACTGAGATTTCTCTGAATCTGCAACCATTTTTCCTTACGCGCTCATTGGCTGAGTGATAAAATATGTGGCACACTAACTGCAGTTCGGTTGAGACACATGGCAGCACCCACAGGCTCTAAAAAGCTTAAAAAATATACCACACGGCAACACGCGCTTAACACTTAACATTTTTCCTTCGAAACAAGGCACACAAAACATCGCCACTTGTCAAGATCCACCAGACTTTGAAACATGATACGTGGCGGCACCCGCTGTTACTTACAACTTTTACCTTTATACCCCAAGCACCTATGGATCTGACATTTGTCACCTTCTACAACATTAGAAACTGTGACATTATTTATGGGACCCACCACATACGCCTTCATCCCTATGCAGAGAAATAATACTGTGACACATGGCGCCTCCCGCTTAAAGAAAAATTGAAAACGGGGCGCCCTCTGGCAATATCAATAGCTTATGAAAAAGGTCCCTTAGAATCCTGCGGAGATTGACACTTGTCGTGCTCTAGCAGCAACTAAAAATTACAAGGAAATATACGTGTCTTCACCCGAGAGCATCAAAATAAGAATAGTTTGACCCTCCGCTTTCACCATGTGGCACACTCCACAGCAATACCTATGAAACTGTGTCACAATATTATGGCCCATCATATACACCGGTACTAACAAAGCTCATCAAAAATATACACGCGATAGCTTCTGCACATACTACAAAAGGACACTCAGCACAACCTACAAGCTCATGGTATCAAAAGCAACTTTTGTCATAGCCTCTGGCATCAACACGTGGCACACTCTGCAGTAAGCATGAAACTTTAATAAAAGAAACAATGCCATGGATATGTGGTGCATTCTGCAACAACATAGAAGAGAAGCATATGGACGAAACATGCGACGGCGTCCGTAGAACATTGTTGCTCCAAAATGACACATAGCGTGATCTGCGCATGAAAAACATATAGCCATAGATAAAGAAATAGAAACTAGAAATATACTGAGACAGAAACAAAGCTAAAACAAAATGTAGAGTTTTTAGCTCTACAATTCATGGCGACTACAAGGACTTCTGGGCCTGCTCAGAAAGAACTCCAAAAAGAGAAACAAAAATGTACTACCACTGTCAATGAAAACTCAATCATAAATTTTACAATGCAGCCTAGTATACAGACCAATCTGGATCTGATAGTCCCTATCTACTCTGCAAATCCTGGAAAGCAAAATCTAAATTGATGATATCTTTGTGGGAGAAAGATTGCAAAATCTGGACTACAGCATGTAATTGAAATTCAAGCTAATCCATTGGAACCAAGACAGCGTCCACTTCTCCCACACTAAAGGAATCACTCAGACCTTGAAAAAATAGTCTAATCATTTTGTTTTGTTAACAACAAAGCCTTTATTTCATCAATTATTAACATTGTATTAACATCAGGAAATGGTGAAGGCAGACCCAATTGCACTAAATCTTCAATATGTTTCTTCATATTCTTAACTCCTTTGACTATATCCAATAATTCTTTACAATTCATGGCAACAGAGTTACAGCTCATTCACCCTTTTTACAACAACCATCCTATCACTTATACCAGCTGCAGATAGAGCCTCATCAGATGTGTCATATAATTTCTGCAACAGAAGCTGAGAATCTGAAACCCTCAATGAAACAATAGACAACGCTGCTTGCACAGAAGACTCTACTTTCTCACATAATTGCTGGGCATTTAACAAGAAAGTAAGAGATAGATTAAGCTATATAATCTCCTCAGAGATTCTTTTCCACACAGACACATATAACTCCTTCACCAAATTCAAAACCCCTACAGTCTGTTGTCTCTATGCCAACTTAATTATTAGTTGTTTTGTCTTTTGTTGCTCAGCCATGAACTGCGCTTGAGCTGCACTATTCAAATTTTGCTCCTTCAAAAGTGTCTGCTACAGTTGTGATGCTTCTTGTAATTTGTCTTGATACCTTTTCTCTACAGTGGCCTTCTCCTATCTCAATGTAGCAACAACAGCTTTCTCATGTGCCAACTTAGCCTTTAAGGCTGCAACTTGAGCATGTGTCACTTGATGAATCTGTAGAGAAATAGTAGACTGCAACTCTTTATTCAAGGTCTCAATTTCTTTAACCTTGGCCTATATCTCCCAAGTTAAATTACTACTAGTAACCTTCTCTTGTGTCAAATCAGCTTCAACCTTCTGTAGCCTTTTGAACACCTTCAAGTAATCAGTAGTAACTGTTGAAGCAATTTTATTCATCAATTCAACTCAGTCCTGTGGCCTGAAAAGAGACATATCCATAGCCACTGCATTCATTGCATAGTCTTGTGGCTACATTTGCTCATTAGGTTTGATAACATTAGGAGTCAAATGTGTGACAGTCAAAGACTATTGAATGGGATCAAACAAAGGCTTTATGTGAGCTACAACAGGGCTCTTATTCTCTTTCTTCCTTTTCTTCTCCATCTGAGTTTCTCTTACTTTTCTGGCTATATTAGCCTAGGCTTGGAAAGTAGGAGGTGATGTGATATAGCCTCCAGAAAACGGATGACCTTGAGGCAGACCATAAGTGATGGTAGTTATTTGCTGAGTAGGATCAAAATGTGGAAAACCCCTCTTGGGCATGGATGGGGAAAATAGCAGTAAAGATATGGCCTGTGAAGACATGGCCGATGAACTGGCAACTGGGGAAAAAGTTTGTGAAGGCACAACAGAAGTGGCAGGAGATGTGGAAACTTGGGTAAATTGGGTTGCCACTCCTAAATGAGAAGAAATAGAAGTAGGGGAAAAGAGAGAAGAAGTACTTACCTGAGCCACCGATGAGATGATTGGAGCTTGTTGCTGCTGGGGCATTGATACTTCTTCCTCTGTGTCTTCTTCTGGTAATATCAACCTACGTATCTTCTTTCGAGGCCTATATGATGCCTTTTCTGGATCTTCCTCTTCAACATTGATTAATGTTTGTTGTAAAGGTGCCGCTCCGAGACCCCCAAATGCTGAAGCTAGATGGGTCTCAAGAGGCGGTGGTGGTACAACCTCCTTTTATTTCTCTAAAGCACTAAGAGATGGAGGCCATGGGACTCTTGGAGTTGAATTTGATGCTTGCCCTATCTCCTAAACACCCTTCCCTTTCTCTCTGCTCTCTTCCATTTCTACTGCTCCTAGAGAGTTTCTTGGAATATTACTAGTGTCAAGGCTAGAAACTGGAGTCATATGAAAATTGTCCCATACAATTTCCCACTCCTCATCAGTTTCAACATTTCCAAAGATATGAGTGAACTCAGCTATTTCTTGCCTGTACTTCCAGTAAGCTACAATCTTTTCTGCACTCCAATCTTTCTTCTTTAGGGTAGCTCTAAGACCCATAGTCATTGTCCTCTTAGGGTCATATTCTTGTACCTTTGTATAAAAATTTTCCCAGGGCCTGGGACCTTCATCTGGTAAGTCCTTTAGTTCAACATAAATTGTAGGATCATCCTGGGTGATCTTCTTTTCTCCCAAAAGGGACGTTTCTCATTAAGAAATTTTGCAAAAACCTTGTTACTGACAATCCAAGAAGCTAAGAAGCTATCTAGATCATATTTCCATTTATCTTCAACAATCAAAAAACCATAAGCAGCAAACTTCCTCAATAGAATATTTTCAATTCCTCTAGTCAAGCAATTTTTATTTTCTCCTGAATCCAGGGGACATCATACATCTTATTTTTCCTCTTCTTATGTCCAAAATTATTGTCTATGACAGACACCTGATGAGCCACTTCTAAAAACGTAACCCTAGGGGTCAAGACCTTTGGCAATAAAATAGGTTCCCCAGCAAAGCCATGGACTCTAATTATAGTTGTATGAGCCCCAAAGAACTAATCACAAGGGATTGGTAAATTGGTTAAGAAACCTCTGAGGCTCTATGTCATCCTATTTTCTATAGGCTCAGCACTCAAATGACTGAAAGCAGGTGCAACAAAACATTCTGCAAATTCATAGGGGTCTGAGGTGTCTGACAGAACATGGGTCCATGCAGACACCGGACTAGTTCTATTACTACCAGACTCGGGGTCATACATATTTAAAGACATGTATTGTTAGAAGAGACCAAAATTTTGATATAACATTAAATGGAGCAGGTATGCTAAGTACCTGAAAACATGATTCTGATGAAAGTTTGTGAGCTGGTCCACCATAGTTGTAGAGATTTATTCTACAAAATCAAGATGATACTCCTGAGACTTATCCACAGTTTTCAATCTGAAAATCACTGCAAGCTGCCAATCATGTACTGTAGAATCATCATATTGGTTAAAAATAAAAGCTAGCATGGCAAGGGCATCTTGAACGTCGACATGGAACTGAGCACGACCTATGGGCACCGAAGGCAACTGGGTATTCTCATCACCTAAATGCATCTCAGTATTTATAAACTTCACCTTACTATGGATGTTTGCCCATGTGCCCTACAACTTAGAAATAGTAGGAAATGTGGTTGTTCTATCATGCTGTAAAGCCAACATATCCCTAATTGCCTTAGGGGTAATTTGAACCATAAATGGGCCACGTTGAATAGAAAGAGATGGAGGGTGAAACAATTCTGCACATAGGTCAATCAATTAAGGGCACAGCTAGACATTAGGAACTACAAACTGTGCCAATTAGGATGTCCATACTCTCATACCAAAAGTTTCCCACTGCCCCTTTGATGCACGGACGAGGCACCTTTGGTGAGCTCCCTCCCGGAGATTCTTGGTGTTTTTCTGCATATGTGTGTTGAAAATGCCATCTGCATAATCCTTCACCTATGTTGGATCCACGCACACCCCTGTTTATGGGACTCTTGTCCTTGGATAACTTTTACTTGGTTGTGTAGGTGCAAAGGCATAAGACTTGCTATTCATTAATTTATCAATTTGTTCAAAGAGCCCTAGCCCTTCTTGTGGTGATTGTGGCTCTGACATTTTGGTATCTATTCTCAAAACCTTAGACACTCTTGACACAGAAAGTAAGAAACTGTAATCAAAGTTGTACTTAACTTGGAAATGCAAGTGAGAAACAAAGCTTTTGATGCAACAACAACTTAGAAATGCAAAATGACAATAGCAAATGCAACCCTCTAAGGGATTGAAAACTTAGCTCGGTGAGGCATAATGAAATAATTAATAACACATCATGTCTTATTAATGGCATTAATGCCAAAAGATGGTAAGTGTATCTTTTAAAATCCGCATTGGATAGAGTGTCTGATCTGTATTAAAAGTGGCGATCTTCTGAAAAGATGGGTATTTCTAAAAATCAAGGAATTGTCAAATGGCTTTGATAAATGCAACTACTAATGAAGAGGACCTCTGTGCTGCAGACACGTGTTCTTGGAACACTTATTCAAAAAGGGAAAAAGTGGGAAAGTAAGACAAAAGTAGGAAAAGAAGTAAAAGCACCTAACTAACTATGATACATGGTGAGTCTCAAGACTTAGGTGAAATGTTTCAAGAAGATCCCATTTATTGGAATCTCTTCAGGCTCTCCGTCCATAGTCTCAAGCTCAAACACATTTTACTATTTACAGGAAAGGATCCTGAAAGGACCTATCCATAATGATTCAAACTTGTTGTGTCAGCCTGGCTTGGCAGCTCTCTCATCCCATTTCAGTACTAGAGACCCAACTTCAAAATTTGGATTAGAAGCCTTCCTGTCAAACCATTTTTTAACAATCTGTTGATGCTTCATTATTGATTCATGTGCCTTTTCTCTCTTTTATTGAACCTCTAGCAACTCAGTGAGTCTGACTTGCATCGAGCCATTTTCCTCAATTTCTAACTGTTTCAATAACTGTAAGGCATGAATCTCTATACTTAGTGGCATCACTGCATTTTTGCCATAGACTAACTCATAGGGAGACATTTTAGTCACTTGTTTTGGTGTGATTCTATCAGCCCATAGCACTATGTTAAGAGATTTGTGCCAGTCTCTCTGATGATCAGTTCCCATTCTTTTTATGAGTCTAATCAGGTTCTTATTGGTAGACTCTGCCAAGTCATTGCCTTGTGGATAGTAATTAGAAGAAGTCTTCAAATATACTCCATTTTTTAAGGCAAACTCAGATAGCCTAGTCCCTAAGAATGCCTTAGCATTGTCTGATATGATAGTGCAGAGAGGACCAAACCGAGTAGTTATCCCTTCTAAAAACTCTAAGATTACCTTTTAAGTGGCTTCCTTGAGTGGCACTGCTTCACTCCACCGTGTAAAGTAATCTGTTGCAGTAAGGATCCACTTGTATCCCATGTTTGACACTGGATTGATCATGCCAATAAAATCTAAACCCCACTAAGTGAAGGGTTCATCCACTATTATGGGACTTAGAGGCAATATTGCATTTCTTCTCTTCCCGATATAGAACTGACAAGATTGACACTCTTTGACCATCTGATAGCAATCTACAAATAGTGTAGGCCAGAAATAGCCAACTTGTGTCACTTTAATTGGAGTAGTCCTTGCTACAAAATGTCCCCCTGAAGTTCCATGATGAAACTCATGCAGTATCCTTTGGGCTTCATCTCTCTCTACACATCTTAATAGTACTCCATCAATATTCTTTCTGAATAAAACATGATCAATCAATACGAAATGAACTCCATGTTGCCTATGTATCTTTTCTTATCAGGGGAGAGTTCATTTGGGAACACACCAGTTCTCATGAACTATATTCTGTCACTTATCCAAGAATCTTGTTCAATCTCTTGGAGTCTCAACACTGTTTCAATTTTTGCTTCTTCAGGCATTGATTTTTCTATGTCTTGAGTCATATATTGGCATAGTCCCTTGCCTCTGACCAATTTGGTAGGCTTTACCTGTACATCATATTCTAAAATCTTAGTTATCCAATTGGCCCTTTTTTCAATAATCTCACCCTCCATAATATATTCTCTTACACTAGGGTGGGTTACTAAAATCAAGATCTTATTCCTTGTTACTAAATGCCTGAATTTCTTAAGGGCTTTTACTATAGCATAAGATTGCTTTTCAATAAAATTATACCTTGATTCATACTCCCTTAGTGTTCTGGAAAAGAATGCTATTGGATGTTCTCCTTCTTCTTTGTCATCTTTTTGGGTTAGAACAGCTGCCACACTATGTTCTCCTCCATATACATACATTATAAAGGGCTTAGAGAAATCTGGATTCCCCAGTACAGGTGTAGTGGAAATAGATTTATTTACTTCTTCAAAATCTTGTCTCCCTTCAGTAGTCCATTTGAAAGCTAAATCTTTCTTTAGTAGCAGAGTAATGGGTCTAACTATCCCTGCAAAATCAGAAATGAAGTGACTGACAAAATTGATCTTTCCCAAAAAGGATTGGATTGCCTTCTTGTTGACTGGAAAAGATAGGTTCAATATGGTGGTGACTCACTCTATGTCTATGGAGATTCCATCTTTTGAAACAATGTGTCCCAAAAGTTTCCCTTGGGGCACATCAAAGATACACTTCTTAGGATTCAGGGAAATCCCAAACTCCTGACATTTCTAGAAAACAGTTTCTAAGTGCTCAAAGTGATCTTTGGCATCTTTAGTAAATATGGTAAGGTCATCTAAATAAATCAAAATGATCTTATTTATAAGGTCTCCAAATGCTATGTCCATGGCACGTTGAAAAGTAGCTCCAGCATTTGAAAGACCGAAAGGCATCTTGGCATATGCAAATGTTCCCCACTTTGTAGTGAATGTTGTCTTGTGTTGGTCTTCATTTGCTAACCAAATCTGATTATATCCTGAGAAACCATTAAGCAAAGAAAACCTCTCTGAGCTAGCTACAGTTTGTAAAATTTGTTCTATAGAAGGCAAGGGGTAATGATCCTTCAATGATGCTTTATTCAGGTCTCTGAAATCTACACAAAGTCTTATGTCCCCATTCTTTTTCCTTACATGCACTAAATTAGACACCCAGGTTGAATGTTTAATTAGAAAAATGATCTTAGATTCTAAAAGCTTTTGCAGTTCATCTACCATTAAAGGCTCAATTCTAGGATTCACTGGTCTTTACTTCTGACGGACTGGTTTTGATCCTTCAGCAAGTTCTATGGTATGTTTAATGATGTCTCTATTATAGCCATGAAGATCTTCATAGGTCCAAGCAATCACTCTATCATACTTATTACACAAAGAAATTAGCTTATCCTTTTCCTCTTGGGTAATAGCATTGCCTATCTTTAGCTTCCTTCCTTCACTAACTTGAATTTCAAAATAATCATCTTTACTTGCCTTAAATTTCCTTTTGTCCAAGCTTACATCATCAGGGTCAAATAGATTTTCTAGTGTGATCAATCCTTTTGGGAGCTTATTAGATTTTAGTTGGATAATTTGATCACCATAAGCTTCTTCAATCTTGGGCTGCAATTGATCAGCAAACTCTCCTGATTGCTACAAAAACAAGAGTACCTGAAGATCATTATAAAAGACTTGCCAGTTCTGGTCATTGTTTGGGATTGCAGGTCTCACTATCACTTTTACTACCTCACTATTAATGAGCAGGTCACTTGCTGGATCAAATTGGGAACCAATTTGTGCCATCCTGTCTGCTTCAGTGTTTTGGGTTCTGGGGACAACTTCAATATTGAAAGCATCAAAACCATCTATTAGATCCCAAATTCTGTGACGATAAGATCTCATTCTTACATTCTTTGCCACAGCTTTTTCTTTGATCTGTTTCACCACTAGTTCTAAAACTCCCTTAACTACCAAATTCTTGATTCCTTTCTTCTTGGCCAATATAAGACCATACACTAATGATTCATACTCAGCATCATTATTAGTGCAAGCAAACTGAAAGTGTATGGCTCTAAGAATTTTCTCACCATTTGGTGAAGTGAGACATATACCTGCTCCAGCACCATTTTTGCTCCTAGCCCCATCAAAATTTAAGGTCCAGATTTTTGAGCTTTTGTCAGGTTCTTCTTTTTTAGATACTTCTTTTCTCATAACATTTGGTATTTCTTGGCCTTCTTCAAAAATAACATAAGTGCCCAAACTAGTAGAGTCATAGTTTCTATAAGGATCACTTTGCATCATGGTCATTAGTTGGCTATTTTCTTCTTCTTGCTAATCATGTTCAGTCCAGTCACCTAATTCTTCAACAAAAACTCTCTCCTCCTTATTCATCATGGCGTGGGACGCTTCAATTATTGGGGTTGGTTCATCAATGATATGATCTTTGGACAAAGGTTTAGACAATACTTTCATTTTTGTTCCATATTTGGTCCTCAAAATCAGATGCGACCAATCCAGTGACATGTATCCTCCTATTTTAGCTGTGAAATCTCTAGATAGGCACAAACCGAAGACAGGAGGAATATCTATGACCACTACATCTTGTTTGATAGTTATGTTTGGGCAGGTATATAGCTGCAATGGGAGTTGTTTGATTCTTCCTATGGTTTGGACAGACTTCCCATCTAATTGCATGACTCCTCTAGCAAGTGGCTCATATTTTATCTTTAAAGCATCTGCTATCTGTTTTGGCATGCTAGCTCCAAAATCTATCATTGAGTTGTGCAGTAATTTCTTTCCCACTATTAAAGTCAAATAAAATGGATCCGGCTTAGATTTACTTACCTCTGGTGTAGTATTCAATAGAACTGCTGTCTGCAAGGGTGGAATGTATTTATTTAGAGCCTTTCCTTTATTAGCAACTCCTTTTATACTAGCAGATTTAGGGTCAACCTGGCTCTGTAATGCTTCTTGTAACAGCATCTTTTGCTCAGGAATAGCCAACATATCCCAGATTGACACATGCGTTGGGGTCTTTTTCAACTGTTCTACCACATTCATGGGTCCTAGTATTTGTGTCTTTGGGTAGTAAGGATACCTTGCTCTTTCTAGCATTTGGCCAGAGGTTGCTTGATTCTGAACTGGTTGAGGCACTTCTTGCCTTGAAACTAGATTATAATGATTTTGGAAAGGAGGAGCTCTAGTAGTCTCATTATTTGTGGCTTCGGGCTACTCCATCATCCTTCTCTTTAACCTGGTATAATAATCAGACTACACTAAGGGCTTCTTATAAGTAGATGCTTCATTCAAGAACACTGAATCTTCATCTTCAATCCATGAAAACAAAGCACGTTCAGGGGCAATTTCTTCTTCTTGTTGAATAGACATTCCTTGCATCTGAGCCACCATTATCACATTCTAAACACCAGGTGACTGGTATGGAGGAGTATTAGACATCATAACTTGACCTTCTATCCTTCTTTATTCTACTTTTTTTTGTTGTAAATTACCTCTACAACAATCTCTGGGCATATGGGCATTATTGCAAAGGAAGCACCAGGCATTGGTATCTTCTACTAAATTATTTTGCCCAGGGACTATTTCTCTATTTGGGTTATGAGGGACAGCCTATAAAGGTGTGGGAACTGTGATCAATTGGTTTGAAGATTGAGGGTTATTTGGTCTTTGAGGACCTTGATACTAATTTGATTTATATGGGGGTCTATTTCCTTAGAAACCTTGATAAGGAGGCTTTAGATAAGAAGTTTGTTGCCTTTTGAGATTAATTATCTCATTTGAAAAGGTCTTGAGGATGTTCTTGACATCATCCATTTCAGATGGAGGAGCAGAGGGTGTTAACACAGTAGGTTGTTGAGATGCTGGGAAGGTATACATAGACACAAGTGTAGCTATAGGGTTAGGGGTTTTCTGTGGCAAAGGGATGGAAATTTCTAGGAACATTGGCATGGGAGGCCTTGGAGACAACTTTCCAGCATCTATTAGATTATTCTTAGCCTTTACAGCCAACTCATATCCTTCTGGTAGGGTCTGACCTCCTAGGGACTGAATTATTACAGATATATCAAAATTGAAAGCTTTGAGATAGAATACAATGGCCATACCTGATGGTGGTCTAGCTGTAGCAGGGATTCTGTCCCAAGTCTTTTGAAACCTAGTGTTAAAGTCTGTTATAGCCTCTTGTGGTGCTCTCTTTATAGTGATTAATTGTTGCAGTAGGGACGATTTGTCACCTTTTTCACTGAATCTTGCAAAGAAAGCATCACCAAGCTAATCCCAGATGGATATTATATTTGGGGTAAAAGATCTATACCACTCTAGAGCCTTCCCTTTGAAAGAAGCCACCAACAGTTTGATTGCTACATTTTGTACAGTAATGACATGTACTGCACATACATCTGATACATCTTGAAGATGTTCCCCTGGTGTCTTAGAATCTTCTCCACTGAATTTGGGTAAAGCCTTCAAGGCATTAGCTGGTATCAGATCCCAAGTATCTGGTGGTGTCGGTAGAATGAGGGGACTACTATTGTTCCAATTTACATAGTTCCTTGGGGCTACAGGTGCTCCCATGCTTACTCCTGGTGTTATTGCAATTTGATTGACTCTTCTTCTTGGAGTAGTAACTAATGGTGGCAATAAAATCCCTGGATTAGTAGCAGACTGAGCTCTTGTTATCCATCCACAACTCTGACTCCTCGTCGCTCTCTGGTTCATACGATCTTGATCAGAATTTCAAGAAAGGTCCCACTAGACGTGCCAAAAATTGTTGATGTGTAAATTTGTGCAGGTTCAAACACCAACATGGGAAGTTTCAAGAATGTGAGACTTGATACTTAAAACAACCTCCAGATTTTAAAGAAGTTGGCTCTTCCTATTATCAATGGGGTTTTGAGTAAAGGGGAGAGGAAGAAACAAGATTACAGATACAATAAGTAAAATCTAAAACTATGACGATGCACCTAAATGAAATGTATTTCCTTAACTAGCACAATGAACAAATTCTTAAGATTTAACTATATTAAAGAGAAAATGTTGCATGATCAATATAGATAGATTGTAAATGAATTAAAAGATCTATTTAGGCTAAACTCAGAAGATTTATGCAAAGACACAGATAATACCACCAACGGCACAAAATAGAGCTTCTTTCATTAACAGTTCAGCAAATACAAAAGGCACAGTGACATGCACAGGTATATCGACAATCTAGTCACAACAAGATCTCCAAATTTTCTAATCAATTCTTGATATCTGAATTACAATATCTCCCTGTATATATAGAGCCACAAAATTTGGCTCAAGACCACCTGCAACCACCAAGAATCTTCAACGATATCAACAGAACTGGAATTAACTGAGACTTGATCTGACACTAAGATTTCTCTGAATCTGCAACCGTCTTTCCCTACGCGCTCATTGGCTGAGCGATAAAATATGTGGTACACTAAATGCAATTTGGTTGAGACACATGGAAGCACCTGCAGGCTCTAAAAAGCTTCAAAAATATACCACACGGCAACAAATGCTTAACACTTAACATTTTTCCTTCAAAACAAGGCACACAAAACATCGCCACTTGTTGCCATCCGCCAGACTTTGAAACATGATACGTGGCGGCACCCGCTGTTATTTACAACTTTTACCTTTATACCCTAAGCACGTACGGATATGACATTTGTCACCTTCCGCAACATTAGAAACTGTGACATTATTTATGGGACCCACCACATACGCCTTCATCCTTGCACAGAGAAACAATACTGTGACACATGGTGCCTCCCGCTTAAAGCAAAATTGAAAACGGGGCGCCCTCTGGCAATATCAATAGCTTATGAAAAAGGTCCCTTGGAATCCTACGAAGATTGACACTTGTCACGCTCTGGCAACAACTAAAAATTACAAGGAAATATACGTGTCTTCACCCAAGAGCATCAAAATAAGAATAGTTTGACCCTCCACTTTCGCCATGTGGCATACTCCGCAGCAATACCTATGAAACTATGTCGCAATATTATGGCCCACCATATATGCCGGTACTAACAAAGATCATCAAAAAGATACATGTGGCAGCTTCCGCACACACTACAAAAGGACACTCGGCACAACCCGCAAGCTCGCGGTATCAAAAGAAACTTTTGTCATAGCCTCCGGCATCAACACATGGCACACTCCGTAGCAAGCATGAAACTTTAATAAAAGAAACAATGCCATGGATACATGGCGCATTCCGCAACAACATAGAAGATAAGCATATGGAGGAAACATGCGGCAGCATCCGTAGAACACTGTTACTCCAAAATGACACATGGCGTGATATGTGCATGAAAAACATATAGCCACAGATAAAGAAACAACAACTGGAAATATACTGAAACAGAAACAAAGCTGAAACAAAATGTAGAGTTTTTAGCTCTACAGTTACTATGTGTTTTAATTTGTTTTAATGATGTTACTATTTCATAATGAGTCTTAATGAGTTTTAATGACAAACAATTGATAGCAGTGGTAAGGGAAGCCTCAATTGATTCCCTACAAGACATTGGATCAAGTGAGAACACCTTTATAGTACTAAAGTTTCATCTACCAGAAAGGTATTATGACTGAATTTTTACATTTAGCATCTCCTGGGGCTAAATGGATGGTGCCAACGCATCTGAGTGCATGGGTAAATGCTAGGAGGGATGTCTTTTTGGTGGCAAATCCTCATGGTCGTTCTTGGCTATATCGAACACAGACAATCTCTCAAGAGCCCTAAGGAAAAAAAGGTGACAAACTTTGGATCGATTGTTCCATCAAACTGTGACACCTAGGAACATCTTCTTTGCATGTATAGGCGGAATTCAAGTCCACCTACAAACACCTACCTCAATTTTTGCTAAATCAATTTTGTTTGTCTATGGTGGCAAGGAACGCATTGTTCCAAAATGCTTCAATTTCATGTAGTGGAAAGGTCCTTGGAGTGATATTTTGCATTCCATAGCTCGTGGGGCCGAATAGACTTTGCCAACACATCGGGGTGGGTGGGTAAATGCTAGGAGAGGTCTCATTTTGTGTGCCAAGCAATCCAGTCATTCGGGGCCCCAATTGGTTGACTTTCACTAAGGTTTTCTTGTAAATGAGAAATGGTCTTGTTTTGAAAGTGAAATGACTTTTTGTTTTAGTTGAAAGAATACTAGGGGATAATCATTTACTTAAAACACCTTTTAAACTTGAAATAGAATGTTTGTTATTCCTTTATTGTGGAAAAAGGGAAGACTAAACCCAATTTTAGACCCAGCTGGGTTAATAATATTTAATATACCTTTATGGTTACGTCTTGTCTTAATAGATCAACAATGAAGAGGCGAGTACCTTATTTATGATTGTTTATTTTTACTTGACAAAAAGGAAATACCTCCTAAATGTTAATGTTATTATTGGTATAAAAACCTATTTGACTGAATTTCGAGTTGACTTAAGTTATAAGGGTCGATAGATGTTAGACCTCATATTTTGCAAGGATGCAAAGAGGTACCTTTGAGTAGATAGTCATACCATAAGGTTTATGGAGTAATGGCAGTGCCTTGAGAATCTATCTAAGTCAAGAAGACTAGATTTGAGTTAAATAAAACTCTATAGTTAAACCTAGTTGATCAAGTCTAAATGTAGGATGTGATAGTATCCAAGTCGAGTCAAGGGGTGGGTGAACATTATGACTATGTTCATTGCAAACGTCTATTTATATTGAATCTTTGGCCAAAGTAATGCATATGTCTCTACGTGCATTGTCGGTTCACCGTATCTAGATTGCATAACCTATTGGAATGATCATACTTAGCTAGAGGCTATCTAAGGTTGTATGATCGATAGTGTTATGAAGGATACAACACCAGTACTTGGATGACAAATTATAGTTGGTCACCTTATGTCTATACATTTCGTGAAGGTTAGGGCCACTTCCAATTGGAAGATGTGTGGGAGACCACTGGTCTGTGGTTGGAGGAAAAGCACTCAGAAGATGCTCTCTCTCTCTAGCAGAAGACATGCCGAGGCTTGCGATAAGGATGTTAGAATTCCAAATGCAGCATATACATTTGATATGTGACTTGTGTTACTTAAACTATGTAAAACTTTATCTATTTTAGTTTATTGAAATTGAAAAGACAGAATTTGATAATATTGTAATTTGTCACATGTTGTAGATTTCAGAAAAGAAATGATGATTATTTGATGTATCTTGATTCCTTGATATTATTTCAAAAAAAAAAGTTCAATCTGTTTCACCTTATGTGTTTTTATCTCACGGTAAATATTTGATTTTAGTCTTGTTGGAGAATTTGGTTGTTACATATATGGTATTAGAGCTACCAAGTTCAGCACTAGGGCTTATGAGTCCACTATGCTGACTATAATCAACATTATGCAGATAGCTAATGTTTGAAAATGGTTTTATACCAGAATGGCGTGGAGAAGAACTAAGAGAACTACTAGAAAGTTTCTTCCCTAGCATTTGCCTGAGTTAGTAGTTAAGAAAGAATCCATCGAGGAAGTTAAACTTAAAGAGCATATTATTTATGCTGAGGGTGCATGGCTGGAGGATTCAAAGACTTTGGCTGATGCACTTAAGCGTATATGGCTAGAAAGGAAACAACATTTTAAACTAGCCATGAATCCTATTGTTTCTTCTTGTGAAGAAAAACCTAGTAAACTATCTCCTAGTTGTGACATATCCTTTGGAGGTATTTGTGATGCTCCTATTTTAGGGAAAGAGGCGGTGGAGGAGTACATGTGTGTACATCCACCCTCTAAGTTTGTTTGAATTGGAAAATCATTTAACTAACAATGACATGTAGTCTTGTCATGTCAATTGTATAAATAAGGAGGTAGTTACTCCTAAAATAAACTATAATAAAGATGATATTGTTTTGTACCAATCTATTGTTTGTTTTGAGTTAAATATGTTTTGGTTTAATGAGTCGCATTAGATTCAGAAAACTATTAGATAACTTAATATTCTCTGGCATGAGAAAAATGACAACATGTTTCGTACAAAAACAAACTAGGGTGAGAGTCTAGAAGAGAGTAACCCACCGGTTAATCTCATGGACAAATTGGACAATCCTAAACCATGTTTGCAGAAACCAAGGAGAGACTTGGTAACTTGGAAAAGAAAGTAAGAGATCAGGGAAACCCTAAAGGGGAAAATGAGATTGCTCATGGGGTGAGCAGGGAAAATCACCAAGACCTTAGTGTGAGTAGTGCAAACCCTAAAAACCATAGACCTTAGAAGGAAGCAAAGGATAGGCTTGCCTTAGAACTTTCCAAAGTTATGAAGAAAGTCACTCCACCGGAGTTTGATGGAATAGTGACTGGAGCAACTGAAAAATTTATTCCTCCTAGAGTTTTGGATAAGTTTTTTGGAAAAGCAATTGAAAAGAGCTAGATGAAAAGGGTTTTTGTTTTAACAATTGATATTAAATCAGGATCTAAGCCTATATCCAAAGCACCTTACCATATGACAACTACAAAATTAATGGAATTAAAGGCCTAATTGCAAGAATTGTTGGCTAAAGGATTGATTAGACCCAGTGTTTCACCATGGGGTGCACTAGTTATCTTTTTCAAGAAGAAGGATGGAACTCTGTGATTGTGTATCAATTATCATATGCTCAATAAAGCAACGATAAGGAATAAGTATCCATTGTCGCATATAGATGATCTTTTTGATCAAATGCGTGGAGCTTCTATATTTTCAAAGATTGATTTGCGATCAAGGTATCATTAGTTAAGATTGAAGGATGAGGATATCCATAAAACAACTTTAAGGATATGATATGGGCACTATGAGTTTGCAGTGTTGCCTTTTGGACTTACAAATGCCCCTATCGCATTCATGAACCTAACAAACAATGTGTTTAGAGATTATTTAGACAAGTTTATTCTAGTCTTCCTGGATGATATTCTTATTTAATCTAAGAATGAAGAAGAACATTTGCAACATTTGCAAGTAGTACTGCAACGGTTAAGGGAACATAAGTTATATGGAAAACTTTCTAAGTGTTCTTTCTTCCAGAAGGAAATTCAGTATATAGGACATATAATTTATGATGAAAGAATATCTGTAGATCCAATAAAGATCAAAGCTATTCTAGATTGGCCTATACCCACAAATGTGCATGAAGTGCGTAGCTTCATGGGTTTGGCTAGTTATTATAGAAAGTTTGTTCTAAATTTCTCCAGAATTGCAAGTCTAATCACTTCTTTGCAAAGAAAAGAGAAATGTTTTGAATGGACAAATAAATGTTAGGAGGCATTTGATCTATTAAAAGAAAAGTTGATAACAACACCAATTATGAAAGTTTCCGACCCCAAAGGTCAATTTGAGGTAATAACTGATGCTTCAGTTGAATGATTAGGGGGCGTGCTTATGCAAGATGGGTGAGTGATAGCTATGAGTCAAGAAAGATAAAAGCTTATCAAAAAAATTATGCACCACATGATTTAGAACTAGCAGCGGTTATGCATGCATTACAAATGTGGCGTCACTATTTACTAGGGGAAAACCTTTGTCCTTAAGTCAGAACATTAAAGTCTAGGTACATATTTTCTCAACCACATTTGAATGCTCAACAAAGGAGATGGTTAGAATTAATATCTGACTATGACTTTGAAATAAGTTATATCAAAGAAAAAGATAATAGAGTAACAAATGCTTTGAATCGAAGAAGACATTTCTTCAATTGTCTCTATTCTTGCAAATTTTAAAGATTTAGTGTTGCAAAATTTATTAGGCGATGAATATTATGAGCAGGTCAAGCAAGCTCTTATGGTAAGTCCTAAAGATTCAAGGTATGATGGGTTTAATTTTGAGTCTGATGGACTGTTGATATACAAAGGAAGAATGTATGTTCCTAATTTAGTTGAATTAAGAAATCTTATGTGGAAAGAAGTTCATTTTGCACTATACTCAGGGCATCCTGGGGTAACCAAACTTCTAGTGGATGTAAAACCTCTTTATTTCTAGAAAAGAATGAAGAATGATGCTGCAAGATTTGTAGCAAGTTCCCTAGAATGCTAGAGAGTAAAAGCAGAACATCAACATTTTGTAGGACTTTTGTATCCGCACGATATATCGGAATGGAAGTGGCAAGTCATAAACATGGACTTTGTTTAGAGTCTTCCAATGTCTAGCAATATACATGATGCCATTTTAGTTGTAGTGATAAGCTCACTAAGGTAGCACATTTTATACGAGGAAATTTAACAGATGGGGCACCAGTATTAGCTCGCAATTTGTGCAGGAAGTGTTTAGATTACATAGAGTTCCTGAGAAGATTATCTCGGATAGAGATGCCCACATGACAATAAGGTTTGGATAAACCTTATTCTTAGTGTTAGGAACTAAACTTAATGTGAGTACAACTTATCATCATGAGAATAGATGATTAAACTGATAGAGTTAACCAGGTTTTGGAGGAATTGTTAGGAATATATTGCATGGATTAGCATTATAAGTGGGAAGAGTATCTACCACTGGTGGAATTTGCTTATAAAAATTCATATCATTTTGCTATCAAGATGAATCCATTTGAAACATTGGACAGAAGAAGACGTTGAACTCCTATAAGTTGGGTAAGCTAGAAGATAGGATTAGCATTAGTCCAGAAATGTTGTTAGAAATGGATGAACATATCAAGATGATCAGAAAGGATTGGCATAAGCTAATAATAGATAGAAAAGTTACGCTAATGCCAAGTGTACACTAAGACAATTATCAATTAGAGAAGCAAAGTTCTTTTGAGGTCAAACCCCAGAAAAAGTTTCATTAATTATGGAATGTATTCCAAAACCAGCTCCTAGATATAAAGGACTCTTTGAAATTCTTGAAGTTATCAATTTAATTGATTGTAGAATCATTCTAATAATAGCTATTGCTAGGAGGCATAATGCTTTTAATGATTCAAATTTGAAAAATATATATATAATAGATGATTATTATATTCTTAGAATGTTTACAAGTACAACCGATCTGCTTAAATGCCTGAAGTTCGCAAGCTCCTCTTGTGTAACAGAGGTTATGCAGTGCAAGGTCTAGTGGGACCAGTATGTAGAGGATAGTGCTACATGGGAGGATTACCATGAATTTTACCAAAAATTTCCTCATTTATTTCATTAAATTTTAAATTATATTTTGACACATTGAATCATCGAGGATGACGAATCTTTAGGGGAGAGATATGTTACATCCCTAATTTTGGCTTTGTTTTTACTATTTACTTTTACGTGAATAGAAGTGAATTTATAGAAAAATGTTTTGACATTATGATTTAATATCATTGGAAATCATTGATTTGATTGCATATCAGTTTATGTGATTAAGTATAATGCATATGATTCAATGATTCAACAATTTATATTATGAGAATTTGATTTGTTATTTATAAGGTTTATGAATGGACTAATGATGCACTGATCATGATCTGGTGGTTGCAAGATGTATGCAGGAAAATAGGTTTTAATTACTCTTCGAGAAAGAGAGAGAGTATCTTCTAAGGAGAAGAGAATAGACCTTGGGTAATAAACAGACATTTGCCAACTGAGTATAGTGTACCACAGTTAGTTAACTCTTGTCAATTGAGGTAAGTCACATTTTAGTGGTTGATTTGTTGATCGACTCGACAGGTTGTCGATGTCTTTTAGAATCCTTTTGAGTTATTATTGCGTCGATCTTGTCGTTTTGAGAAAATGACGTTGACAAGGAAGAACGATAGTCGTTTGTGACTAATGTGACTTTCCGTCAATCACATCGTAAGTAGATCTCATTTGCATCTTCAAGGCGTAGTTGGTTAAATTGTGGGCATAGTTATGGGTTTTAACGTCACATGTTTCGTTCATAACAAAATGAAATCGATGAGAATTGCATGTGTCCGTGAAGGGGAGATGAACTCGACCCAATCACGTTTTTATGTAAGTCTTTTGTCACATTATTATATTACTCTCTATTGAAGTTATATATATGGTTTAAGACTACTATTCTTATGGTTTTAAATGATTACTCACCTTCTCTATTTGTGATGTTATCATCTCAGCCATTTTCAATAAGTATCGTTTCCCCTTTAAGGAATCATGGGTGGTGTGAAGTGGTAATTAATACCACGTTATCTTATAAATCCACATGCTTAATCTAAGAGCAGTCTTAAGCCTAATTAGAGGAGTGTCTAATGACTTTGGTGTAGTGGATTTAACAACTCTTGAGATAACTTAATGATATCTCGACTCGGGTTTAATAGGGTGTCAGTCTCTATGAGAGGGAGTAGTGTTTTATACCACGTAATCCCACTTCTTTGCTAGCTTGAGCTCCATAGGTTTAACAAGTGTAGATGTCTCTGGTTTAAGGGAGATTTGTTTTCAACTAATTTATAGTGGAATCTTTGTATAAGGATAAGTGGGTCAATAGATGAGGAGCGGCTTATAGTGGAGTCATAACTTTTGTTTCATAGTAGAAGAATCTGCTATTCAAAAGGAGTAAGGTTTTAATAAACTATAGTGGATCCATTATGGCAGTAATCGTGGATGTTATGGGAAGGACAACTCATTTAAGGAGTTGAGAGGAGTATTTTGGGGAGAGAATGCCTCAGAATAAAAAAGGAGAATGGAATAGGTAGTCTGGGGTTGTCAGGGAAAAGAGCGATTGAATTATAGTGTAAAGAGACAACAAACAGGAATGGGAAACAAGAGTTCTTCATGGACAAAGGATCCTCTATAGTTCTCAAATAGGTTCTTTTCTACTTTTGGTAGTTCTCAAACAGGTTCTTTTCTAGTTTTATACTATATGTCACACATGTTATATGCTGAACTTTGTAGTAATTGTGAGTCATTGCTTTCTCTCTGCAAGATCATCATTTTTGGATGACAAATTAGTCAATTCAAGTTTTCAATCAGTCGTTGCTCTATCCCTGGAAAGCCGACATCTTTGATTGACAAAATGGCCAAAGCTTTAAAGTCTATAATGTTATGTTAGTTTTGAATATTGAATATCATTGTGATAATAGTCCTATTTGATAGGAAGGAATTGTTATTTTTGGTTGTTATGGAGAATGGCTTAATCTGGTATCTAATTTGTATCATAGGGTAAACGTAGACAAAGTTTTATATACATATTCTTAATCCTGTTTACGTTTATGTTTCTAAAGACTCTCTTCAAATAGTTTTTATACGACTCCATTCTCATCACAGACCCCAACGTGGAACAGCAAAATCATAATAGATTTAGGCATGTATAGGATTCTATTTATAATGAATTCATAAGATCTAGTTATCATATCAAAGACCTCTTTTTGAACAATGCAATCAATACAGATTCACGCCAGTATTAAGGTTCTTTGATTACTGAATTCACATGAACTAGTAAGCACGAGACTATTATAGTCTTTCTATGATAGAGTCATCCTATTCATTAGTAAAAGTATGCTATGAGTAAATATGGGATAGCTAATAAAATTATAGGGTTGAGTTGTGCAAAAGGCACTGATATTAATATTGTGTTTATGGCTACTTTGGATATATATTTCTTTATGTGAAAAATGACTTAGGCAGTAAACTTAGGTTGATAGCAACGTAAGCTAGTCTTATACATTATTTGATGTCAAATCAATCATAGTCAATATCTTAGACTTATATGGAACTATAAGGATAGATATAAATAAGATTTCTTTGTAAAGAGAAAATAACCTTGTTGTAAAAGATTGAATGATCTCATAGTCGAAAGAACGCTGGAAAACAATCATCTACCTAGTCAAGGGTTAAGAAACTTAAAATGACCTCATAGTCAGAAGAAGACTAAGAGGTTAACCTTTTTTCTTATGATATTCTTACTTTCAAGAATAAGTATGTTTGTTATCTCATTGAGTTGGAATAGGGTAAATAAACCTATTCTCAAACAGAATTTAGTGCATAAGACATTGTCTAAACGATTGTCAAGCTTAAGGACTTATATTATAGTTTCCTTGAATTGCTCAAAATAGGTAGCAAGGTTCATTAACTACATAGAATATGGTTGAAAGAGTAACCTTTTGACATTGAATATTAAAGGATAGCAAACTTGAAATAGACTTATCCACCTTTTGGTTTCAAATCGATCATAGTCGATGTATAAACTTGATTGGAACCTTTTGGTTGACTTTAACTAAGGTTTTCTTGTAAATGAGAAATAGTCTTATTTTGAAAGTGAAGCGACTTTCTGTTTTAGTCAAAAGAAGACTAGGGGATAATCATTTACTTAAAACACCTTTTGAACTTGAAATAGAATGTTTGTTATTCCTTTATTGTGGAAAAAGGGAAGACTAAACCCAATTTTAGACCCAGTTGGGTTAATAATATTTAATACACCTTTATGGAACTACGTCTTGTCTTAATAGATCGACAATGAAGAGGTGAGTACCTTATTTATGATTGTTTATTTTTACTTGACAAAAAGGAAATACCTCCTAAATGTTAATGTTATTCTTGGTATAAAAACCTATTTGACTGAATTTCAAGTCGACTTAAGTTATAAGGGTCGATAGATGTTAGACCTCAAATTTTGCAAGGATACAAAGAGGTACCTATGAGTGGATAGTCATACCTGTGTATAGGTAAAATTGAGATTGAATAATAATCAAAGCAATGAAATAACAACTCAATCCTATAACTTTAAAAGATCAATCTAAATGATAACCAAATCAATGAATATACAAATAATAATCGAAAGCTATCACCTAGATTGTATTGATCTCTTGGTCGAATGTGGATTGCTCTATGCGTTGCATATCCATGGTTGCAACAAATGAGTGTAGATAAGTGTGCTCAAAGGTTCGAATGTGTGCTCAACAATGCATGATAAAAGCTCAAAGTGATGTATTACGAATGCCCAAAGCTTAAATGATTGAAGATTTTTTAAGGAGTGAAGGGGGTATATATAGGTTTCATGATTCGATCGATCAACAGTGGAGATAATTCAAAGAAATGGATGGATGAGATAAATCAATAAACTCATGATGAATGTGCACAAGACATGTATCACTCCAAAAAAGTACTTTTATTAAGATAATTGCTTTTTCACTAAAGATAGGATTTGATTTCATAAATTAGAATGATTTTTCTAATTTATGAGTTGATGATAAAAATAATAAGATTCAAAGCCAATTAACTCAACTTTAGATTTGCTTTTTGAAGTTCTAAAAATAGGACTGATTGTGCACATAGAGTTAAAATGATATTTTTAGAGGAATTGGAAGATATTTGAGAATTAAATAAATAAATTTATTTAATTGATTGTGCATGGTTTGAAGAAAATATAAGATATGAAGATTTAAATAATTTAAACAAATAAATTAATTTAATTTATTTTGCATGATGGAAGAATATAAATAAAATATTAATTTTATTTATTTTAGGGATTGAATCAACTTAAATAAATTTCAATAATTTATTTAAATTTGGAAGAATAATTTGATCGATTAAATAATGAAAATTATTTAATTGTGGATAAGAGGAATTTCTTTGAATTAATTAAATAATTGATTTATTTAGTTAATGTGGATTTGAATATTTGAAAGAGGATAATGGTTTAATTAAATAATTAAAATTATTTAATTTTGGAAGAATATAGAGGAAATTAATTAAATAAATAAATTTATTCAATTAATGTTGAAATTTAGGGAAATTAGATGAAATTGATGAATTTGATGAAATTAATTAAATAATTAGATTATTCAATTAACGTTAAATGCAGGTGATTTGACAGATTTGGTGAAATGCAAGTCATGTGATGCGAAGGGTCATTTTTAGGTGTCTATAATACCATAAGGTTTATGGAGTAATGACAGTGTCTTGAGAATCTATCTAAGTCGGGAAGACTAGATTTGAGTTAAATAAAACTCTATAGTTAAACCTAGTTGATCAAGTCTAAATGCAAGATGTGATAGTATCCAAGTCAAGTTGGGGTGGGTGAACATTACGACTATGTTCATTGCGAATGTCTATTTATATTGAATCTTTGGCCAAAGTAATGCATATGCTTCTGTGTGCATTATCAGTTCATCGTATCTGGATTGCATAACCTATTGGAATAATCATACTTAGCTAGAGGGTATCTAGGGTTGTATGATCGATAGTGTTATGTAGGATACAATACCAGTACTCAGATGGCAAATTACTGTTGGTCACCTTATGTCTATATTCTTTGTAAAGGGTAGGGCCACTTCCAATTGGAAGATGTGTGGGAGACCGCCAGTGTGTGGTTGGAGGAAAAACACTCAGAAGATGCTCTCTCTCTCTCTAGCAGAAGACATGCCGAGGCTTGCGATAAGGATGTCAAAATTCTAGATGCAGCATATCCATTGGATATGTGACTTGTGTTACTTAAACTATGTAAAACTTTATCTATCTCAGTTTATTGTAATTGAAAAGACATAATGATAATATTGTAACTTGTCACATGTTGTAGATTTTAGAAAAGAAATTATGATTATTTGATTTATCTTGATTCCTTGATATTATTTCAAAAAAAAAAGAAGTTCAATCTTTTTCACCTTATGTGTTTTTATCTCGTGGTAAATATTTAATTTTAGTCTTGTTGGAGAATTTGGTTGTTACATGTTGGATGATATTTGCACTCATGTCAAAAAAGAAAAATGACTTATAGAGCACATAAATTCTTTTCAACAAATCCATTTTGTGTATACGTTGTCCTTATGCTTCGATGACTCTTTTAAATTATGTTTTGATGAACTTCCAAGTACTAGATCAGAAGCTTCTATCTTGAAAATGCTACATAAGTTTTTGTACTCTTACATAAAAAAAAATGTATATTACGCACAATGACGTAATGTGATTATATGTTTTATATACTTAATGAAAATCACAAGAGTAAATTAACTCCTAAATTCAATGCTTCCCCTACAAACAACATATTGGTAAACCATTACGCATTCACCCTGTGCAACTGCTAGTTATAATGATAATATATGATGTTAGTTGTTAATTAGTTCAAAGAAACAGTTGGCTGTTAGTTTTGGAATCTCCAAGTATATTGGTTTAACTAATAGCCACGAGTGTCACGTTGCATTGTTAATTTGTCGAATGGAGTAAACAAAAATTGTCAGTTTCTACGTAAGGATAGTTTGGTACTTTTCAGCGCTCCTTACTGGCCCAAAGAACTATGGAATGGAAATGGAAATGGAAATGTATCCTTTTATAGTCTACGATGTCAGGCGACCTGATTTTGGGTCTACTAGTGGCTTATAACATATGAGACTACCTCATACTCCCAGTATGCAATAGGCACCCAACTGTGCTTCTAATATGAGGCATACATACCCTACCCCTTGTAGGATTTGAACTTGTGACCTCTCTTTCAAGAGGGCAAGTTTTTCGCCAATAGGGCAACCATGTGGAGGTTAAGGACAGAGTAGATATTCCTTTCTTTAAAAGAAAAAAATGAAAAATGAATTGAAAATATAGCAAGTTACTAGAAAACAAATGGCCGTGACAATGTACGCAGGAATAATAAAATTGTATATGGGAATTAAAACATCCATTACAAACTCAGACTGTTGCTGAGCCGTCACATTTAGTTTTAGTTATTAAGGGAAAATTAGCTGCTAGCTTTCCCATTTGAAGCTAACAGAGTGGCCAAAGCCCTAACTTATCGAGCAGTGATTTCTTTGAATTTTAAAACGAAACGATTTGGTAAAACCAGGAGATACTGTGCCCCAATCTCATGGCTACAAATCAAGTGCTTTTATATTCTGTAACATTTTATTCGTAAACAAAGAAAATTACATAGAATGTATGAGCATTCGCTTTGTCCGTCATTCTTCACTCCCCACCCACCCACATCAAGATCATTTGTCCCACGACTGAGACGCTGCACCCACCAAACTCCATCAGTAACAGTTATGATAAAATCATTGAAAGAAAAATAACAAAGAAAAAAATTGAAATAACCTGTGGTGGACAACATCCAGTTGCTGTCTTGGCTGATGGCCCAGAAGAAGTATCCCAACAGACCCTCCTGCTTAGCGAATTCAACCTTGGCAGCCACCGACTCCTGGTTATCATAACCGGCCCATAAGTCGCCTGCGTAGCAGTAAGCTGACACGCTTTCCGTATCAAACACCTCGGTCGCATTCTTGTCCCGTATCAACTCTCTGATTTCCGAGAAGAACATAACACCGCTTTCGTTGCTCAGATTTTGCTTGGGACCAGCCGCCACGGCGGGAGCTCCTATGCCCGTCTGGTTTTGCGTCTTGAGCACCCACGAACGTCCGTAAAGCGGCATCCCCATTACAACTTTATGCGGCGGTAATCCGGAGTCGAGCCAAGATTGAATCCCATAGCTGGTGGAAATGTTGGAGGTGAGGTCATAAAGTGCCGCGTGGGCTCCCGTCGCGGATGTGTCCCATGAGCCGTGATAGTCATAGCACATCACGTTTACCCAGTCGAGGTTTTTGGCAATGGAGGCCGTCGGATAGCTTCTGCGCACGCCCGATAGGAAGAACCTTTGCGCAAAATACACGGCTGCAGTCAGGAGAAGCGGAGGGCGGCCCGACGATCTGCTCTCTAAATTTATGCTGTGTCTCCACTCGGAGAATAATTTGCCCAAATTCTCCATCTCGGTAGTGTTCTTGGGGAACTCCCAATCGAGGTCAAGGCCGTGGAAGGCGTTGCGTCGGGCGAGGGCGATGGTTGAATTTATGAACACTCCACGCTGGATCGCATCGCTTGTCATGAGAGCAAAGGCAGTGGCGTTGGAGCCCCCGCCTTCGATGGAGATGAGCGTCTTTACGCACTGGTTTTTCTGCTGCACTGTTTTGGTGAATTTGCTCATCATTTCCTGCTCCTCCACCTGGAAAGTCTGTTTGTTCATATGTGCAAAGGCGTAAAAGATGTGAGAGTAGAGAGCTGCGTTGATGGAGGCGGGCGGCATGATTGAGACCTTGGATGACGGCCAATACGCAGCCTTAACATTTGATAAAACACAACCTAGTGCCTCTGCTGAAGAGTAGAATGAACATACTGTCAAAAATACAATCTGCATGTATCGCGTGTTCTTCATGATGGCGTTGGACAACAATTGCCGGGGATGAATCCTATCATAAGATATGCAGAGCTTGAATAGTTTACTTTGCTTCCAATTACCAAGTCAACCCAGTAACAGTGGGTTCTCTGTTTGACCGCGCTGCGCCGCCCTCAACAATATTGCACAAATTGGGTATGCGTTCCACGCCAAACCTTGACTTGTACGAGTCAGCCATGCCTAACCTTGACTTGTTTTTTCATATTTTTAATTTTATTTTACTTCACAAAATTTTAAGTGCTATTATTTTATAGCTTTAAACTTCAATCAGTTTTTTTTTTTTTTAATTCTATTTTATTATTTAAGTCTTCCCAAGGATTTATGGATTTGATTTTGAGATTTCATTTGATTTGGTGGGTGAGTGTTGAAACCCATCATCATATAATTGCTCCAAATGTTCCTCTTGAAGATGATGTTGCAAGTTTTTCTATAGAGATTGAAGTTGCTCACATTTTTTATTTGGCTTTGGCACCTTCAACCTTAAAGACTAAAAGGGTATCCTCAGAAGCACCCCTAATGTAGAAGAATGGTACATGAACTATTAAGGATTCCCTCTTTGTCCCTCCCTCTTCTTTGCTTGATGGCTCAAGTACAAACTCAACCACTAAGAATATTTTGTGTGGGCTTGGCAAAATCAAGTAATTTCATAATCCTTATATTTTGGAGTTTGTTAAGGACAAGTTAGATGATGCTTCTAAAGACGACGTCAAGCATCCAAGTATTTCTATGGATAATTTGGCTTCATCTTTCATGGAGTGGTATTGTACTAATGTAAAGAAGAATAAAGTACCTTGTAGAAGTATACATCCAATGACTCAAAGATCCTTCATTTTGAAGTAATTTTTTTCTTGGTCAAAATTTGTGCTTATTGTTAGAAGCATGAGGGATAAGCCTCTTTAAAATGATTGGATCTAGTGAATCATAGGTTACTAGAATTCTACACTTTGATGCCATTTTTTGTGGCTCCTAAATGCCTAACCCAAGTTTACTAGAAAAATGAAATATGATAAATTTTGTATTGCAAATATATGTGTGTTATTCATATAATTTTATAAGACTTTAATTATGATAATTATTAAATTACCCAAATTTATTTTGAATATTACTCTTATCTATAATAACAATAATTTTTTATTTAATTACATGACAAAGATATATGAATTAGATAATTTATAAATAGAATATTATTAATAAATATTACAAGTATTATGAAATATATAAATATTAGATACTAGATAATAGTTATTTGTATAATATTTATAGTATATATAATTAATGAAAGATATTGATATGATATAAAATTTTATATCAATTTATAAAAATAAAAAAAATGGATTAATAATAAATGTTTTAGGCACTTGTTAATCATAACAAATAAGATATAACATAAATAATATAATATTTAAATGGTGATGTGACTCTTGAATCACATCACCATAACATTGATAATTTAATGGTTGAGACATGTGAAATACTTGTCATTTTTGTATTATATTGTAAAAAAGTCATTATTAATATTTTCTTGATCTATGTTTAGGTTGCAATAAGAACTCAACTTCTTGATTCAATAGTCTTTAAAATAAATGATATTTTCATTATTTCTCATTAAAAAAATGTATATGTTTTACTTGTTAGAAAATAAAATAGATAAAAATAAATAAAAGTTTTTTATTTGTTAGAAAGTACCATACATGGTTGGCCCTCCCATTGGAAAGAAGTTGCAAGAGAAAGGACCACTTGAATGGTTTTCGTTAGGGGCAACCAAAAGGGGTTTGATTCTAATAAATCACCTCAATTGAGGAATAATAACTAGTTAAAGATTATCCATCACTATAGCTACATTGTTAAACAGGAAATAATAATGAAGATTCCACAATTCGATAAAGATTCATCTTTAGCCTTTAACACTTATGTTTGAGTGATAAGTTTATTTATAATAGTCTACAATCCATTTCATTTATATTTGTGTAATGGTGAAAAATATATTTTTGATGTATTTTTCCATTTAGTTTTGTGTTTAGTTTGGGGCAATGTCTTAATGCATTTATAGTCATAAATGGTATATTCTTGCACATAGTTAGGCCATGTGCCTAGCCTTGCTTGTGTCAAGCCCTATGCTCATTGTTTGTCTTTATGCTCACACACATACAATTCTAGTTCAATAGGCTCATATGTCTGATTCTGATCATTATAGCTCATCTATCTGATTCTGATCATTTATCAACTCCTTATTCATAATCCAATCCCATTTCTAACTTCAATACTAATTAGGCTAGATGTGCATACAATATTATGAATGTTTTGTTAATATTATTTAATTAATATAAAACTATAACTAGCTGATAGGCTTCCTCTTGTAAGCTCTCAAGTCTAAATAATTTAGTCTCAATAATGTTGTCTTACATGAAAAAATTGTCTTTGTCGAAAAATAATGTAGTAATTAAAATTATTACACTTGAAAAAATCATTCTTCCTAATTCCAATAAAGCATTGTTAATTAAAACACTTCTTATCAACTAATCCAAACACCTCTCAACAATACAAATTCCCTTGAATTTGGAGGTCTTTTAGGTGAAAATTTGCTAGAGGACGAGATGGTCTAAGCATGTTATTATTAGTCAATAGGCTTTTATATGTGAGCATTATAGTACTCAGAATTGTCTCACGCCGTAAAAAAAAATCACGCCGGAAAATTTTCTAAACTCGTCGATTGGCGTATTCCTTGAACCTACTATGGGTACAAGTGCTAGTATAAATACATGCTTGTAGAGTTGATAATCGATGTAAGATGATTAAGTGGGGAAAAAACAAATACAAGAGCGCAAATAGAAGGGAAGAGAAGAGAAGACAAGTAGAAGGAGAAGTGGCATCTATTAGGGGAAAACGTCAAAGGCAAACGTTATAAATTTATTGGGAAAAACGCCATGGCACAAACGTTACAAAGAAAAACGGAAAGTGGCATCTATGATTTTTCAACTATCCTCATTTTTATGATGAAACTTTTTAATAATGAAGATTTGTCCTTATGCCTTTAACACTTCTGTTTGAATGATAGGACTATTTATAATAGTCCAAATCCATTTCAGTTATATTTGTGTAAAAGGAAATAAACTCTTTCCCAAAGCGTGATCTAGGCTGATTAGGTAAATTTAAGCAATTAAGTATAAATTGATTTAAATTAATCTAATTGATAGATAAAGTAGAATAATTAAATGTTATTTTATGGAAATAAATGTGAAGGGTTAAGGTATTTAGTTTTAAGGATAATGTGGATGAACAAGTTTGATGTCACACTAAAATTTTATTTATATAGGGATTAGAAAATAATATAATAAGTCTACATTTCACTTCAAAATTAGAATAGTTGGTCAACTCTATTGTGGGTCTATTTTGCAACTCAAGGTCATTTGTGTAGGCGCGGATCTAAAATATGGAATAATATGTGCTTCTACTTTCTGATTTGTCGAATTCCTTGCTCTACGATAACAATTAAGCATTGACAATATTTAAATATACCTCGGGAGATTGTCAGATTGCAAGGGTCATGTTCTCCTAGGTCAGCCCCCTTGATTAGACCAACTTTATGGTCATGGAAATGGTCGAAGACAACGCTCTTTAGTCATGCAAATGTCTTAGAATGTTAATGCAAACTTTAGGTTCCTTTTAGTGCTCCAAATCGAAATGGGTGAGAGTTGGCAAAAAAATGAATTTTAAATTTTGAAATCTCAAGGGTCAAATTCTGTGCGGTGTAGGATTAATCTAGCATTGTGGGATTTACCCAACAACCAAAAGCTAATGTTAAGGTGGAGAAAATTGATGTAGTCATGGTTGGAGGGTCTAATAAGGATTGTCTAACCACGCAACAAAAGATAACACTCAACAATTGTGCACAATGGATAACAAAAAAATTACACAATGAATAAATTTATTAACTCATAAAATACAATTACATCATAGCTTTAAAAGATTCACTACTATCAAGGCTTCAACCTTCCAATTACAAAATAGATCTTTGAGATTTCTTCCCCTTAAAAACTAGCTTCCCTCAAACGATATCAAGACTTCTCCTTATATAAGAAAAAAACATAGTATACCATCGTAGGGACATGTGATAAGGATCAATGGACCCAAAATTAAATGATTTCACCTTCAATTGGCCTTGGAATCAGACGCCTCACCTAGAAAATGTATAAATTTGCCTCCTTTTATGTTGGTCTAATTAATTATTTATTGCACCTTGTATTTAAGTTTACTTAGGTAATTATTATTTATTTACTTAGGTAAATTAAAAATAAGAGCACATGTCATCTCTTTGATTGATGGGAGCACATGCCACCTCTACCTCATTCAACCCTATGATTGACGATAGTTAGGTGCTACATCTCCCTCATTAAGATGAGTTCTCCTGAAACTTTAAATGCTCCTTCACATTAAGTCAATCCTTCAGTTCACTGAGGCTCACTTAACTTCTCTAGGACACTTGTCATCTTGGCTCATGCATCCCAAAGCCTATATAGGTAGTCATTTCCTTCATTACTTCATCTAGAATATAGATATTGGAATCCTATCCAATTTGTGTCTTTTGTATGCTATTAAATTTATGTTGTCATAATATTATTTTTGTTTCTAGGGTGATTTAATATTGCTAGTTATTCCTCTTTTATAAATCTAACATGGTATTAAAGCAAGGCAGTTTAGGCAGGATTTGAATTTTAGGTCTAGGGATAGATTGATATTTTTTTAACTATATATTCTTGCAAATTTGTGTGATTGTCGTTCACCTATTGTAGGAGGCCTCCAAGGAAGAAATGAATTATTCCATTTCATTCAGAAGAATCAATTCAGCTAGAAGGGTGCTACCACGATATTGTGTCCCACTTATGGGACATCCTGATTTTTGTCTGAAATCGCATATTTTTTAGAAAAAATAATGATTTAAGCCTTGAGGGATTCCATCTAAAGGGTTTTAATTGAAAGGGGTTAGATAAACCCCCTTAGATCAAACCCCTTTGGAAATAACCCCCTAGTCTTAAATCAAACCCTTGATGGAGTCTCCTCTGCACCTATCAAAATGCTAACAAAAAAATAATTTTGCTTCACCTTTTGGGGGATCAAATGAAGTCATTTAGAAATTTTATTTTGTAAGTATGTAGCCATTAGTATAAGCTTTCCAAAAAGTATGATATTGAATATATTTCATTTGATTATTATATATTTATTTTCTATTTTCTAGCGAACTTAGGTTTTTCACCAAACATCAAGGTCTATATTCCACACACGCAAAAAAATAAAAAATACAGAAATTTGTTTTGAAAAATATCTACACACTAGGTATTGATGTCCTTATTTCAACAAAAAAAAAAAAGTTAATTTGGATATATACAAAAAAAGTTATGTTGTATGGTATAAACCTATGTCTGAATTATAATTAATCTCACTTCAAAAATTAATTAAAAAAATATGCAACAAAAAATTATGAAAAAATATCTGCGTGCTAGATATTGGTGTTACAAATCTATGTTTAAAAATTGATAATTTTTTTCTTTCTATAAAAAAATTTATGTTGTATGGTATAAACGTTACTTTTTTAAAATGTTGTTAACTATAAAAATAAGTAATCAAAAGTTACATTAAAAAATTCACATATTGTTTCTTAAAATTTTACAAAATACATTTAGAATCTTCACACAAAATCTCAAAAATCACTAGTTCGCATCATCTTCAAATTCTTAACGGATTAGTTGCTATAGGTGTCAGAAAGTGACAATTTGGTAAAAAATGTTGATTTCAATGTCCTACTTTGGCCAAAAAGTGGGACACAATATTGTGGGTTGACCTAGGATTGACTTTCATTTTGTCCAAAACAGACATCGAAGAGTCAACTAATAAAAAAATTCTATGTAAGGTTTTACTAAAAATTTATAGGTAGCACACATTTCAAGGCACTTTGGTGCAAACTAGACCTCACTATTGTGTATAAAAGGCATCAAAACCCTATTTCCAAATCTTGTCAAAATTAGAGACAAGAGCTTCAAGGGCATTTTTTGTTGGTTGTATGACCCTACATAGGTGTATGAACTAGTTAAAAAAATTTACATTGTGGGAACTATTCAATTCATGCAGCAATTGTATAGATCACACAACCTACACAGACTACCTAACCTAGTCGCTAGCAACTTGTGTCATGGGCAACTCCAACGTAGCCCTACAACCATCATGCATCATCGACTCCCCACATGCACATTATTAGTGCCCTACCTAAGTGCCGCCATGATGTCACCGTGTTGCCATAGTGCCAACCCATCACCCCACCACTATAGCACTACTCATACTATCACATCACTAGTTGTGCAACCTAAGTGTCACCCATGCCACCAAAGCCTCAAAATTAGTCCTCTAGAACCCTGAAACTTCAAATGACCATAACTTTTGACCAATAAGTTGAAATTTGACAAAACTTTATTTGAAATTTCTTAGAATTTCACAAGGAATCCAAATTTCTAGTTTTTCCCCATTGGAAAGCATATTTTTCATAAAATTGTAAAACCTATGTTATAAATCTGAATTTCTAATCTTGTCCATTGTAAAAATGTACTAAAATATAGTGCCAAAATTGCATTTTGGGGGGTTTTGATCTTTAGTGAGTAACAGGGGTGTGGGCATCATTTTTTTTGCAAATTCCTTTATGTTTTCTTTATGCACTATATAACATAGTCAATCCTACTCCTACAATTCTCACAACATTTAATTACTTTGATGGGAAAAGTAAGATGCAAATAATTATGCAAAGGATAGGATATTGGTGCATAACTAATAGAATGGAAATAGAACCAATAGATAACATAGCTAAAATCAAATTTATTAACAAAATAGATGAAGCATTTGGCTCACTTTGTTTAGCAATCTCTCTAGATCTCTTATTTCATGTTGAGTCTCTCACAACACCTAATGCAATTTGGAAAAAAACTTGAGTGTTCATAAGGTAACATAGCTAAACTTGAGTGTTTGTAATACTAGATCTTATGTCAATTCTATGTTGACTACCCCACTCTCAGCACTCTATCAACAACCCCAATCCAACACCACAATGCTAGAAGACACCTTCTCCTATGAGCCACTCCTCTAATGGATCACCTACAGTGTGACAGACACAAAAGATTTATGTGAACTACCCTTTGATGGATAAGGTTTCTATGAGCCACCCATTGATTGATCACCTATAGTATGACACTTGCCCAAGATTTCTATGGTGTGGGGTTATTACTCACTCCAACAAAAAGCTAATCTATGATACCATTTGTTGTATTTCTAGTAGGAGGGTCTAATAAAAGTCTATCCAACCATGCAACCCTAACCCCTATATCTAAGCATTAGGTACCTAGATCTAATCAAATAGTATAAAATTCTAATTATATGTAAAATGCATAGAGAAAATGATGTCTTTAGTTCATTCGCAATCATTACATCAAGCCAATAGATATTACAATCAATTCTTGAAACTTCACAATAATTATAGACTAGAAGGTCATACAATCCAATACAGTAGACTTCACTAGGAAATCATTCCCAATTTATACATGAATTACAAATTAATAGTGTGATCTAAGCACTTTTGGTGCTTTTCCTACACCACAAGAAATACACATTCAAATCCACACTAATGCACCACTAGACTTATGATCTCAACTACTAAGATTTACACGTGAATCTAGCCTCTTGCTTAGATCTTCAATTTTAATCTTCAATCTCTAGATTCCAATTCCTCACTACTCAAATGAGTCTAAACCCTTGATTTATATAGGTGATTTCAAAAAGGAAACCTATTACATCTATCCAAAGAAGAAAACTCACTATGATCTAATCCCAATGCTAATTAAGGATGACCTTATGAAACATTTATCATTTTAAACTTTTCTTCAACAATTCTTAGGCATGACAAGGTATTCTATTCTTTGGGGCCAAGATATAGGTCTTCTTAAACAACTCTAAATTACCAAACCTATACATTTGTACCTCGAGAATGATTCCAATCAACCTCTTTCTTCACTACAAGTCATTGGAGGTATCCCTTTTATCCTCCAAGTAAAAATAAAATAGCTCCAATTTGAATAATTAAACTTTAAGCCACCTTAGATAATGAAATATAACTAAATAGAGCTCCATGGTGTTACTATATAGCTTCCAAATGATAAATTCTTCCTCAAGCATTACCACATAGGATAACACTCATTTAGCCTTTAGCTTCATCCAGCAAACAAAACTCAACCAATGACCATGCGCCACCACAATATACATGCTTAGACTTTATGTAAACTACTATCAAAATTGTAAATCTAAAATCTTACTAAAACTCCAAAAATGTGTCAAGAGGACAAAAAACACACAAGACAACAAAACATTTTTTTGAGTGATGTAAGATTGCATGACCCCTAATATTCTCCCACATCACACTTGCATTAGCTTTGCAAGTCAATTAGTTGATTATTTCCAACATCATCCTTGCTCTGTCTCTCTACTACAATACACTCTATAGCTTGAATCACTTTATTTGGGGCAATAATATTTCTTGTAACAATCCTCCATGTGTGATTGAACAATTAGGTCATTTAATCAAGTAGTTTTGGTAGTCTTTACAATGACTTAGGCAAAATTTGTATAAAGGAAAAAATTCCACATGGGTGTTTGTTAGTATTAGTAGAGGTGGAAGTAGTAGAGAAAGCCAAAGGGGTAGTTTATTAGGGCAGTGACCATTTGTCCTATCTTGGGTGCCATATTTTTTCTCAATTATTGGTAGCATGTTTCCTTTCTTGGCATGGCTATTCATTTGTTTACATGATGGTGATTGTTTTCCTACATGGCATCGTTGATTCCTCTTGTGGGAAATGTTTATTTTCCTTCTTTGGTGGGTGTAAATGTTCTCCTTCATTGATGGTGACTATTTTTTTCCCTAAGCAACTATTTGTTGTTAATTGGAAACATTTGTTCCCCTCCTTTTCTAGCACAATCATTTTCCATTTCTTTGTTGGTTGTGACTATTCCTTTCATTTTCTTAAGCAATCATTTTCTCTGGTTGAGTAGCATCATTTCTTATTTTAGCCACAAGTATTTACCCTATCTAGGGTAACAATGTTTTGAGGATCATGTATGTTTTCCTCATAGCTAGGAATTAATTATTATCCAGTGTGGGCAATGTCAATTTACATATTGGCAGTGATCATTTATGCTTCTGGGTAGCACAAATCAGAAGGGACAAAGGCAAAAGTTGAAGCATTGGAGGGAAGAGAATCCTCCCTATTATACATTGTGGAAAGTCATTATTTTGGGCATTGCCTAGTTAGACAGTGTTAGTTAAAGCCAAGAGGATGGTTCTCTACTAGTGAGTCAAAACCATGCAATCTAACTATATTGTTGAAGCTAGTTAGCAAAGGGTGCAAAAAGAAAGAGAGGAAGAACGTTGCTACAAGTGTGGAAAAGAAGCTTCCTTTAGGCATATAGATGAGTGGCCATTGTTGTCCCATTAGGTAGTGGTAAAAACCCATTCTCAACAAGTTGCATACTAATCCAATGGGCATAATTCAACCAAGTTTTTGGATTATTACAAATGTGGCTATTAGATCCCTTTTTAGGGATTCAATGGTAGAAGTCCATCTCTCTCTTCTAGGGTGGTTGTAATCCTTTATTTTTTGTAGGTCCATATCATATTCAAGATAATATATGGATGTGATGGATCTCAAAATAAAAGATTTTGTAAATCCCATGAGGTGATGTGGACACATGTGCTACTATGGACTAGTAGCATGAGGAGCATTTCTCAATCGTCTTGGATTTTTCTTCTCATTTGAGGGTTTCTCCAAAGTTAAACCTTGTATTTTACAATTTTGTGTGTGATTGTAAGGTTTTCTTAATTGCCACATGTTTGAGTTGTTCTTTATTTTTCCTTTATTTACACATGTCATGGTAATTGACATCCATTCTAGGTGGTATTGGTACATGTTGAGGTAGTTTTGAGAACTTCTCATTAAATCTACCTACTGATGACTAAGAGAGAGACATAGCTACCTAATTTATATATCATTACCCTATTGAAAAATAGTATTTTGGTTTGGGAGAACCTTTATATACTAGGATGTTGGTCTTGACCGAAATTGTGATTGATATTTTCATAGAAACTCACTATTATATTGTGGTTTCTGTGTATAAAGGGATGCATGTTTAAAGGTAAGTGATCTTGATGGAATCACTATATGTACCTCATATGGAACTAATTGAGTATTATACTAATAACATTAAGTAAAAACATGGGACTTTGCTTCAGATTTCTCTTGAAAATGATTATGAACTTCACCGTGAGTATGATGTTTAGTATAATAATGTTACTATTGGAAAGGTTAGTCTTAGGGTTTAAAAATTCATAGACAAACTAATATATAAGTGATTATGTATCATTATTAAGTTCCTAAGATCATTGTGCATTGTTGTTGTATGACTGAGATAAGGAGAAGTCTATTGTAATCTTATATTATACCTAATAAATGTCAAAGTTATTATCTTGAGTTATTGTTCTATGATAAATGTGAACTGAGTTGGTATTACTAACCAAAGTATCATTGCGGTCTCAAAACTTTCATATACTTTTGAAGCCATGCATTAAATAAAAAGAGAGAATTATGTCCTAAAACCATAATCACATTTGTATCTTGAACTTTACTTTTAGACTAGCAATCAATATGAGGAAACATGAGTGTACTTGAACTTTATAAACTCAGTCAATATGTGGAAGTGAATTGTACTATGATTGGCTCATTATCAATGTTTTTGATATGATTGTATTGTTTAATCTCATTATTTATTTCTGGTGAATCATATAGACAACCAAAAGAATTGGTGGGGCTTATGGAGGCCTTGTCTAATTCTTACAAGTTCTTCAAATGACTACATGTTGAAATAATGTGATTAGTCAATTACACTATTCACCTCACACTAACTTTCAAAGACTACACTTATCTAATTGTTTACTACATAGGAATGGTTAAGAATAATGATTGGAATAACTTGACGTCTCTATATAGTGCCAAGTAGGACCTTATCCTATTGTATAATTTCTATATTTTTTGTGTATGATGGGTCAAGGTCTACACATTTGATTTACCATGGTGGATTATTTGATATTATTATGTCTCATTGTGATATGGAGATGGTTTCATGTTTATTGTTCCAAATCTTGGCTATGGGGAGATTTTATGTGATTGTGTTGTTATACATGGAGAGTCATAGTGTGTCTCCTACACTTGTTCCTATATGGTACACTTATGTGACTCTATCCAAAAAGGGTAGGGTCCATATTTTGGTATGGAATATGGGTGAACTTGTACAACTCTAAGGTTGGTGGAAAATCTCCTATGACACACTCTCTCTCTCTTTCCTAATTTTCCAATTTCAATTTCAATATGTTGATGTCATGTACTTGTGTATAGAGGAATATGATCGATGTTCAATTATTTGATGTTGGTATGTTTTATGCACATATCAAATGCTATATATGTTTTATCTATCTCATGTTGTAAGATCATATTCCTAACATCTTTCAATATTATGAAAGCATCTTGAAGAGTAATCTAATTTTTTGTTTTTGACAACCCAATGAGACATATTATTGTATTCAAATTGTAAATTGACATATAATCTTTTATAGCAACCATGTTATATGTTGCTAGGAATTATGATATTATCATTGACATGTGAAAGACATGATGCAAAATTATTGTACTAATCCTTCAATGTATAATGAGATTAAAATTTTGATTAAATTCATTAATTTGTTTTATGTGACTTGAAATCAGTTGTGTACCTTCTAAATATTAAAATTATATCAATTTATTTAGCTAGAAATACATTATTGTAATTATAAACCTGTTGTGAGTCTTTATGGTGTACTTAAATTAGTTGATTTATTGATGTAACATGCTTTCAATTATGTGTCATTAAAGATAAATAAAAACACTTATTTTGTCAACTTAGAAATGTTAACCTAAGTATTATGTCATCAAGTCAAACATTGAAACTTAGATCTTAAACATATGAAGATCAGCATGTGTCATTATCTCAATTGTAATACAAACGTTTATTGTGCATGCTTAGACCTATTTACTTAGGTAATGAAACTATACCAAAAAAATGTGAAATAGGTCAACATTAGTAAATCTTAGGTTGAAACCACTTTGGGATGATATTGATACACTTAAATATACACTTAGTTCAATACTCACACAACATGGTCACTCAATCATGTGTCATTCAAAAACTTAAAGTGGCACAGCTCAACACTACACCTACAAAAAGGAATTGTACATCATTTTCAAGTTTTCAAGAAATGGCGACATTACATCCTCACTAAGGACACAATCATTCACTCTAATCATAAGCCACTTCAATTTTGTATACACAAAGCAGTTGAAGAATGTGTGCCACATGTAGTAGATGAGATTTTTCAATAGTTGCATGTAGTGATCAAGCACAAAAAGGGGAATATAATAAGGCAACCAACTACCTTCATTGACCATTATTCCATTTGCTCATAATAGTCTTGGGCTCATGTGGCCACCATTTCTATGACTAGGAAAACCTTTACCCAACAAGCATAAATATTGCAAGGCCTTAGGAGTCCATCAACATGGATTTCTTGAGTGGACTACCTATGACAAAGCATCAACATGATACTATGTTTGTTGTGGTAGATAGATTCTCATGGATGACCATCATGATTGTGTACAAGAAAATCATCACATCAAATGTCACATGCCTTTGCTTCACTTCTGTTTGGATCTATTTTAGCTTGCCAACATCCATTGTATCTTACCATGATCCATGGTTTGTTAGTCATGTTTGGCAAACATTGTGGATTGTGTTAGATACATAATTGGATTGGTCTACATCCTTCCATCTATAAATAGATAGCCAAATAGAGGTGGTCAACCACACACTTGTGCACCACCTACTCATCTATAATAGTGCTCACCCATGCACATGGGATGACAATTTGATCTAAATTTAGCATGCCTATGATAGAGCTCTACATAGTTTTATAGGGCATAGCACTTTCTAGACATGTCATGGGATCCACCCAATATCACCCCTCAACATCTCCTACTATGCACCATCCACATTAGAGTCACACACAAAGGAATGGGAAGAAAACAAGGCACAAAATATTCTTCAACATGTTCAAAATATACACCAACAAGTTCAATTGATACTCTCACACTAACAACAAAAATACAAGGAGCATCATGATGTGAACCACACACCTCATTCATTTCAGGTTGGTGAAAAAATTTGGTTACATAAGGAATGTTTCAAGGTTTCACACTAGAATATGGAGCCTCTATGCTATAGTCCATACACCAGGTTGCATGCAGCTAGTGAGAATATGTGTTCTCATTCTCCCACAATATTTAGGCCTACACCTAATATTCAATGTGAAATTCCTTAAGACATACTTTCCTCCCCTCCTAAAGCCAACAATATTCCAACATCCTTTGGAATTGGATCTTATGCACTCACATCTAATTACAAGGGATGAAATAATTGACACCACAACCACTCATATTTGCCACAATGTTCATTAGTTGTATAGGGTAGTCAAAGATGGACATTATGCAAACTAGGCTAAGTGGTATAATATTTGGAAATTGCATTGCAATTTCCTAAGCTCATCGTTGACACAATGGGAACCATTACTCCTTAAGAAAGGGTAAATGGTCCAAGAATAGCCTCATGCAAATTGATTTCATGAGTGCACTTGGCATTGTGTAACCTCTATGCACAAAGTGCTAGTCTATAACCACACAACACTACTCACATGTATCTACACAACTTCATGCAACATCATGTGCCACCACAAATCCTTGTGCTTAGTTAAACCATATGCATGTAACACATGGGGACATCTACACCACAAGAAGCATCGCTATACATGCACAACACCTAAAGGAATCCACACCATAGGAAAAAAAACACAAATAGAGTTAGACATTTGGAAATGTCATATCCACACATGCCACATAGCTATATGATTTTGACACTTGGAAACATCTTATCCACACATGCCACATAGCCTTACACATTGGACAATTGTTAATATAGACATGGCACATAGTTGTTAGCCTAGTTGTAATTCATGAATAAATACTTGCAATGTACATCTTATATAGATAGAGAAGAACTAGTAGACATATATGATATTCCCTCTATAAATATTTTCCATGTTTATTCTATGTTAAATAGAAGTTGCATATCTACCAAAAGACTTATGTGCATTGAATGTGTATCTAGTTTACTATTCTATTTTTTCATCTGCATATTACATGATCTTGTTTATTACTAGCTAATAGATAAGATTATCTCTAAAACCACCTATGATCTAGATCATTTAAACAAGCAATGCATCATCTAATTAGTCATCTTATCTACAAAAGGTGGTGAATGTATCCCAAGGGTTAACATGATCAAGGTAGATCAATAATCTTATTACAATAATTATTTGATGTTCTATCTCATTTGATTCCATTAGTCTCATTTCTCATATAAACATGTTTCTCTATGACATTTATTACATTGACTTATAAAGGAGTAAAAAAACCAATCACAAAAGGTGAATCTTAGTAAAGTCATCAAAAATAATGTCCAAGATATAAGTTGAGTGGTAATCATCCAAATGGAGAAAATGGTACCATGGGAGTGGTTTACCTCCAATCATAAAGCCTATTTCTTCTACACAATATCTATCTAAAATATGTTCCTACTCTTAATGAGGGAGTTTAATTCTACAAACCATAGGATAGAGAGAGAACCAAGATGATGATGATGAAAAGTGGATGCATATACAAAGTCGCAAACATATAAACTAAAATCACAAATGTAACTTGATTGCTTTGGCCAAAGTCTTACACATGGTAGAGGCATTTGCAACACAACCACTCTACCTTAGTGGACCTAATCTTAATGCTAAAAAGTACCACTAGCCCTAGGTGTCATTTCTTCTCACACTAGACAATACACCAAATAATAAGGACTATGAACTCATATATATATGCTATAAACATATACAATTTACATTTAAGGTTATGAAAGATCATCACCCATTCACTAGGAGGAAGTTAACTCCTATGGCTTAGTAAAATGTACTTGTTGAAAATAAGACTGTTGTAGGCATGTAAGGCCTACTCAACCTTCCTAGTGGATAAAACAATCTTTTAGGGTCTAAAATATTAGTGCCTATATAGAATGTAACACAAGGGTTTACAAATCAATGAGCAATTCATGCCAATCAAAAATCACATCCATATGGTTAAAATGAAACAAGTACCTTATCATCCTAATTCATATATGAGTCTCATGATGAGAGAGAAAGTAATGATAGATAAATAGTACCATAGCAGCCATAGATAACAAGTATCCATAGTGATTTATTTTCTTAAGTGGAACTATTATGTCACAATCATGTATAAGTTCATAAAAAGAGCATAAATGGATAATAATTCCTTACTATCAATATAAAGAAACCTACACACTCATATGTGTCATTAAATAATACTCCAAAATGATTACAACTATATATAGAGGATTTCCAACAATTAAATAACCAAGTCCTAAATCACAATCATACATCAAGGTCTACTCATAACCCTCCTTAAAGTCATCCTAAGTAGTACCTATTTTGTAGTGCCCCTCCATTCTCATCTTGGATGTGTAGATAGTCTGGCTAAGGAGCATGAAGATGAAGGTAAAATAATAGGAATATTTAGGGTATGTTAGACAGTTGATGTTGTACATTATATGATGTTGGTAGATGCTACATTCATGTTGGTGACATTCCTGATTATCCTCCTGTGTGGTTTCATATGACAGTTAGCATGTTTTATTGATAATCCTTGTTGCGACACTGATAATTCATATGCTCTGTCATTGTTTTACATTCAGGGGATTATGATATTGATCTTACTATGATTGTCATATGTTAGAATTGATTTTTATGCGACTGATTTTGTATTATAGGATGATCTGATTATTGTGTGGTGTAAAAAGAGACAATGTCGTACCACTCATTCGTGAGCATCCGACGATGTTGTGATTCTCTTTCACTTCGTGACCATTTTATATTTATTATACTTGTTCATAGATCGTGTTATGTGTTGCAGGTTGCAGGTATCAGGCATCGACTCCACTTGAATTGACAGGTCTGAGCGTGCTTTAAACCCAATGGAAATTGTTGAACGGAGATAACATATGGTCCCCTAGTTAGCCATCATCCTTGAAAAGGATGAGTATCTAGTTTTGCACCCAGTCAGTGTTGTCTGTTTGGGCATAACAGTCAGTTGTTGTTGTTGTGGTCATGCTTTTCGATCGTGCATAGTGTTAGGTATTGTTCGGCATTTGGGTTATTTAGTTTGGAATTGTTTGATTAATGCTTTGGTTAATTGTTGCATTAATATAAAATTATTAAATCAAGAGGGCACTTTGATAAATAAATATAGATGCTTTTATGTAAATTTAAGTTAATGGGAAATTATATTATATTGTAATCTAAGGTCAATAAATAATAATAATTATAATGAGGAAAATAAAGTGTTATTAAAACGAGAATATAATTGATAAAATTAAATAAAAATATTTTATAAACAAGTAAATGTTTTGTTAGTGGCAATAAAAATAAATTTATAATATTTATGAGTTGTCATAAAAACTTATATATATATATAGCAAATTCTAGAATAGATAAAATCATAGAGAAATTATTGTATGGTTAAAAATAGCAAATTGTAAGAAAGTAATAAAGGCGGAATTTATTGCCTTCAATAAGGAGAATCTTCTGGAAGAAATGATGGGGGTGGTTATGCATGCTCAACATTATTTTTAAAATCTCAAGACATAATTTGGGGGAAAGAGCATGCTTTTCAAGTAGCAAAATATGTTTTATGTTTTGGGGATCTCTCTCTCTCTGTTTTATTTTTCTTTTGGTACCATAAACCATAGCTTCGAGAAGAAAAGACTTGGGGAAAAATGGATGCGAGATGGGAAATTTTTTGAATATGTGATAGAAGTAATATTCCAGGTATGGACTGAAATATGAAACTGATTTAATGTTGCATTAGATTTAGTGTAATGAATTTGTAATGTGCAAGCTTTATATTATTCTGTGAATTCTCTTCTACATATTCTGAACCCAGTCTATTGCATTATCCATAACTTTATTTTTATAAACTGAGTTCCTCTATAATTTTTATATGGGGTGCATGACCTAGTTATCTAAATCATATCCGAAAATCAGCGTTACCCAGTTTGTCATTTGGGAGATATGAATATTTTGTGACTGTCTATCTCTCACCCATTTCGTCTATGTTTTAATAGTTTGTTGTATTAGCCATAACTTTAGTTTTACGGACTAGATTTTTCTAGAATTTTTATATATGGTGCATGACCTAGTTATCTATATCATATCTGAAAATCAGCCTTACCCAATTTGTCGTTTGGGAGATATGAATATTTTGTGACTATCTATCTCTCACCCATTTCATCTCTGTTTTAGCAGTCTGTTGCGTTAGCCATAACTTTAGTTTTATGAATTGGGTTCCTCCAAAAAAATTTGTATATGGTGCACGACCTAGTTATCTAAATCATATCCAAAAATTAGCCTTACATAGGTTGTCAATTTGGAGATATGAATATTTTGTGACTGTCTACCTCTCACCCGTTTCATCTCTATTAAAATAGTTAATTGCCTCACCAATAGCTCTATATTTTTGAACTGGGTTTCTCTGAAATTTTTATATAAGATTCAACTCTTATTTGTGAAAATCATATCCAAAAATTAGCAATACCCAGTTTGTCAATTCAGAGATATGTATCAATTAGTGACAGACATTCCTATGCCATCTTTGTTGTTGTTATTAAATCTACAAATCCATTATGTGCATATCCTTTAATCATTGCATTCCATAATTTGACATCTCTTTGAGGCAATTTGCTGAATAGTTAATGTACTTTGTCTGTGCTCTCACTTTTGCATACATGTCTACTAGAGCATTTCCTTTTCGAAATCTCTTATCATTATCAAAACATTCTATATTTATATTCTTTCTAATATAATATCTGTTCTTGGAAGCAATGGACTTTAACGGAAGCTATCAGAGAGAGGTGAAATATGGATGGAATGGGTCACTGCAGCCTCTTCTCGCGCGATAGGGCCTGCGTGCCCTAGCGTGCCCCTTCTTCTGGTGTCTGCCGAGTTTGTGCCCGTTTTGCTGCGTCTGAGGGGGTTTGGTGGAATTCCTGGGGTGCGTGGGTCGAAGTGGGGGCTTTGGCTCGCGTTTGGGCTAGGGGGGGTCTCTTCCCTGGTCTCTGCTGCGTTTCTTCTGCGCCGGGTTTGTCTTCAGCGGGTGGTGCTTGAGTTTTTGGGGCGCAGGGTCCTCTGCCCTGTCTTTGGCACATGGAAAATCGTGATCTTGTTTCTTCCGGTGATTTGGAAATGGGTGAGCCCTCTTCTTCGATGCATGCCAGTGGTGGTCTTGATCAGATGGGGAAACCCCACTCTGGGGATGGAGTCTCCTCTTCAAAAGGGAATTTTTGAATTAAAAAAGTAAACGGTTGTTTGGAGAGATCCGAGGATCGTCCAGTCTTGGTTATTCAACCTGAGCAAGTTTCAGAGGATGTTGAATATTGGGGCAACCATGCACTTATTTGCAAATTTTTGGGCCTTCATTTATCTCTACTGGTTTTGGATTCTTGGGCTCGTCAGGTTTGGAACCCTGAAGGTGATATGGAGATTATTCTGGCAGCTAATAACTATTTTTTGGTTATCTTCTCAAGCATGTCCGACAGGAATAGGGCTTTCAAAGGAGATCCTTATTTCTTTAACCAGGTAGGGCTCTTCATCAAACCCTGGCACATGGGATTCAACTCTGCTGAAGAGATCCCTTCGCGGGTTCCTGTGTGGATTCGTTTGCCGAGGCTCCCTTTGGAATTCTGGAGGGAGGATATTCTCCACTCAATCTCTCTGCTGCTTGGAAAACCTGTGGGATCGGCTTCCCAAACCCAAGATCGTAAGGTAATTTCTTTTGCCCGCATTTGTGTTGAAGTTGATTTAAATAATCCTCTGCCAGACTCTATGGAAATTCGCCTGGGATCTTCTTCTTGGATCCAACAGCTGGATTATGAGACTCTACCCTTCAGATGTAGAATTTGTCATGAATATGGACATTTACACCGCAAATGCCCTAGATTTAAACCCTCCCCCTTGGCTGCTTCTGGGCCTCCCAGGGGGGACAAGGGAAAGGCACCAATCTCTAATGAATCTGTGGATAAGGAGGGTTTTATTCCGGTCAAGTCCCATAACAAAGGCAAGGGCAAGAAGAGATCCTGGATGGATAGGCAGAACAAAGGCAACTTTAACAGGTTTGAGGTTCTTGATGATTTGACCCAGGAGGAGGGTATTCCAGTTGAGCTCTCTTCTGGGGCTAAGGGACTGCATGATGTTCAGGAAGAAAATGCCAGGAACGAGGATCAAATTCTTTCTACAGGGGTTCTTCAGAAGGATCAGAAGGCTATGGATTCTTCGGCCATTGCTCAAGATTCTGGGGTTCTCCAGGGGGCTCAGACTCCAAAGGTCTCTGTTGCGGTGGCTCCTGATCCCCTTGCTCCTAAGAGGGCTTCAGATTCTGTGAAGGGTAACAAGGCTCCTCCTTCATTAGGCTTACATCAGAAATCTTTTAAAAAGGGGCCTCTTGATAAACCGTCAAAGAGTGGAAGAAAGACTGATCAAGAGAAGGTTAAGCTTATGGGTGACACTTTGGTTGAGTCTGGGTCTGTGAAGCCCATTGATTCCCATTTCTCCCACCCCCATAAATGATTGTTTTATCTTGGAATGTAAGGGGGTTGAACAGCATCCCTAGACAAAAGGCTGTTCGTAGATTAATTGAATCTCAGTCACCGGATGTGGTCTTTCTCCAGGAAACTAAGCTTTCTGTGGATGGGCTGGCAAATTGTGCTTTGCGTATCTGGCCCCAAGGCAATTGGCAGGGGGTAGGTGCTTTGAATAGTGTAGGGGGTGTGGCCTGCTTCTGGAACCCGAGGAAAGTTTCCCCCTTATGTTGGATGTCTAGTCGGTCTTCCATTTCTCTGGTTGCTTCTAGTTTTGTGACTGGAGAAAGGTGTCTCTTATCCAATATTTATGCTCCTACTGATCTTTCAGGTAAGTCAAATCTATGGGCTCACATTCGTTTCATCTGGGCCTTGGACCCATTTCTTCCATGGATTATGGCTGGGGATTTTAATGCTGTTACTTGCTTAGATGAAAAACGTGGTGGGTTAGCCAGGTTGGAACCTTCTGCAAATCTTCTCAAGGATATGATTGGTACCTTGAATCTCATTGATGTAAAGCCTTCCAATGGTGTCTTTACCTGGAATAATAGGAGATGTGGTGGGGAGGCTATCTCTGAAAGGCTTGACAGATTTCTTGTCTCCTGTTATTGGTTGAATAGTAGGCTGATTACCAGCTCTGAAATTCTTGATTGGAGGGGCTCTGATCACTAGCCCATTAAGCTTTCTGTCACCACTTATGGTGTCACAAAAAATCCCTCTTTCAAATTCCAATTGATGTGGTTAAGAGATCCGTCTCTTCAGGATCTTATGCTGGACTGGTGGTATGAGGGGATGCCTTCTCATGGGACGGCCATGTTCACTTTTAGTAAGCGGCTTCAGCATGTGAAGTTCAGACTAAAGAGATGGAATAAACAATGTTTTGGGAACCTTCAAGCTCAGAAGATGGCGGCCCAGTCTAAGTTGGATTCTATCACTCGTCAGATTCGGGACCAGGGGTTGACCTCTAACCTCAGTATGGCTGAATCCCTGGCTCTAAAGGGTTTAGAAGAGTGGGAACTTCATGAAGAGATCTTCTGGAAGCAGAAGTCTCGTATTGATTGGCTTCAGGAGGGGGATAGGAACACTGCCTTCTTCCATAATTTGGTTAAGGCTCGAAGACAGGGAAATTCTATCTCCTCTCTTGTTTCACAGGATGGGGCTCAACTCTCATCCTATGCTGATATTTCTAGGGAGGCAGTCAATTATTTTTCAAACCTCTTTTCTAGGGAGAATCACGCTACGAGGGCTGAGGAGCAGGCCATCATGGATTGTATTCCTCACCTGGTCTCTGCTGAGATGAATGGGGCTCTCTTATGTCCTATCTTGTTACCTGAGTTGGAGAAAGTGGTTTTTAATATGAAAAAAGGTAAGGCCCCTGGTCCGGATGGGTTTTCGATTGAGTTTTTCCAAGAGTTTTGGGAAATTATTAAGTTTGATCTCCTTGAGGTAGTTCAGGAATCTCTTAGGAACAAATAGATGCTCAAGTCTATGAATTCTACTTTCTTGGCCCTCATACCTAAGTTGGAAGAAGCTAACCGGTTAGCTCAATTCAGGCCTATTGCGTTATGTAATGTGGTGTACAAGATCATCACCAAATTGATTGCTGAGAGACTCAAACCACTCCTTGGTTCTTTGATCTCAGTTGAGCAGGGTGGTTTTGTTGAAGGGAGACAAATTTTGGATGGTGTTGTGATCGCCATGGAAGCTATTCATTCTATGGCTAATTCTAAGGAGAAGGCTATGTTTATTAAACTTGACATGTCTAAAGCTTATGATCGGGTGAGCTGGGAATTCTTACAGAAAACTCTCTTGGCTTTTGGCTTTGCTGAGGATTGGGTGAACTGGGTTCTTAGTTGTGTGACCTCTGCCTCATTCTCAGTTCTCATTAATGGGGAACCTTCAGATTTGTTTGGTGCCTCTCGGGGACTCCGGCAAGGGGATCCTTTATCCCCTTACTTATTCATTATCATGGCAGAGGGTCTTGGAAGGTTTATTAAATCTTAGGTGAGGTAGGGTCTTATCCGTGGCTAAAGTTGGAACAACCTTCTCCCTTCCTACTCTCATCTTCAGTTTGTGGACGATACTGGGCTAATGGGCTTGGCTAGAATTAGTGAGGCGGTGAACTTCAGGCGAGCCTTAGACATCTACCTGAAGGCTTCTGGTTAGTGTATTAACGATGACAAATCTTCCATTTACTTCTTTAATACTCCTCAGCTTATTCAGAGCAGAATTGCTAGAATCCTTAGATTTCAGATCAGCTCTTTTCCCTTGATGTACCTTGGGATCCCTTTGGCTTTGGGAGCCCAGCGGAGAGATTATTGGCAGGGAATTTTGGATAAATTTCGTAGTAGGGTTAGCCATTGGACCTATAGATGGCTATCTTCTACTGGGAGAGTGATTCTTCTTAAGACTGTGGTGCAGTCTCTCCCCATTTATAGGTGTTGTGTGCAGGCTCCCCCGTCCACCTTTGTGCGAGAACTTGATGCTATGTCTCGGCAATTTCTTTGGTCTGGCAACCTTCTTTCCTCAAAGTGGAGCTTAGTCAAGTGGGAGTCTGTTTGCAGGCCGAAGCATGCTGGGGGCCTTGGTCTCAGGTCTATGGCTCTTGCGGTCACTGTCTTGGCTGCCAAGCTGTACTGGAGGTGGTGCAACAATCAAGATCAGGATTGGGCTAGGATTCTGACCCACAAGTATCTTTCGGGGGCTGATTGCCTCGATGTGCCGCGTCTCCCTTTGTTGGCTAAAGGTTCTTGTATTTGGGATACCCTTAAGAAGGGTGCTCAGTTGATTAAGGAGGGCCTCTTCTGGATCTGTAATAGAGGCGCTAATGCTTTGTTCTGGCAGGACTCTTGGGATGGCCACCCTCCCATTCTTTCTAGTTTTCCTCAGCTTCAACCTCTGTGCCACATTTTTTCTACGGCCGGTTGGATTAAGGTGGAGCATTTTAAAACTGTCAAGCGTATTGGGCAGGCGGTGGTGGCTTGCTGGAAGGACCCTCAGGAGTGGCCCGTGGGGGGTTCTGAGGAGGATCATGTTGTTCTTTCTAGAGTTTTGGAGACTAGGCTCTGCAGCTCCCTAAATGGGAGGGATGTTCTGGCTTGGAATCCTAGTCCTAAAGGTAAATTTACTGTTGCCCAAGGTTATGCCATGCTTGACAGGAACCTATATGGTCCTACTGAGGTGCACTGGTGGAAGAAGGTTTGGGACAACTTCTCTTGGCCCAAATGCAATTTTTTCTTATGGTTGGTTGCTCAGAGGAAATGCCTCACTTGGGAAAATCTTCGCAAACGGGGCTTTCAAGGACATTCTATTTGCCTTCTTTGTTCTCACAGTGAGGAGTGTACCTCCCACTTGTTCTTCCTTTGTCCTTATTCTCGAGAGTTATGGCATAGATGGTGGGAGGCTTAGCATCATGGTTGTATTCATGCTACCTCCTTGCTTGATTTTTGGGAAAGTTTGGGCAGACCTCCAACAAAGTCTCCTTTCCTTCAGGTGGCCTGGTCTATTGGTCCTATTTTCATTCTTTGGAACCTTTGGTTGGAGAGGAACCGTAGAGTTTTTTGTGGTTCCAATTTGGGAAATCTTCAATTGTGGAAGAAAATAATTAGCAGGCTTCAGGAGACTATTTTGGCTAAGTGTGACATGTCTGAAACTCGTGATCCTGGTGATCTTGACATTGCGCGGAATTTGAGCTTGGAGGATAGTAGCCAGGGTTGTTTGGCAAGCAGAAGGCCTCGTCAGGTTCGGCAAAGGGTGTGTCTTGATGGGAGGTGGATGCCTCCCCCAGTGGGGGTCCTTAAGATTAATACTGATGGTTCCTCTCGTGGGAACCCTGGTCATGCTGGTGTGGGGGGTATTGGTAGAGTTAATGATGGCGGTGTGGTTTTTGTCTTCTCTAGTTACAAAGGGCAGCATTCTAATAATCTGATGGAGGCCCTTGCTATTAAGATTACTGTGGAGCGTGGTTGCTCTTTAGGCTGGAGGAGGATCATCTGTGAGTCAGATTCTCAGATTGTTGTGGAATTGCTGAACAACCAAAGGTTGGATGATGTTAGTTGGCAATTGGCTTCTGTGGGTAGACAGATTTTGAGTCTTTGTAGCTCCTTGGATTCTGTCTCCTTTTGTCATATCCCTAGAGAGTGGAACAAAGTGGCCGATTGTCTGGCGAAGTGGGCCTCCGAGAATGTGGGGGGCTGGGATATCAGTGGAAAGGATGGCCTTTCTACTATTTATCTGGAGACCCTGGAGAGGTTATTAGTGGAGGATATGAATAGGTAATGTTTTTGCTGGCTGGTCTGGTGGTGTTTCTTTTTTGGGTGGGCCTTTGGCCTTTTCTTTGTACTCTGGTCTTGATTGAATAAAATTTTTACCCCTTTTTAAAAAAATATATATATATAATATCTGTTCTTGCATATCTTAATCGATCATATTAGTATGTTTCTTTCTTAGTGGTTTGTTTTAGTGCCTTTGAACATGATATTTTGTTATATGAAGACCGATTCTTGTTTTTAAGTTCTTTTCTTAGGATTTGAAATTAGCAATATAGTTTAATCTGGATTTAATAATAGAAACATAACTTAAAAGATTTTGGAAATCATACATGGGGTAGTGATTATAAAAATGTTTATGTTGGAATTTAATTATATTCTCTTTAGAAATAACATAACGCTTATCAATTTATCTCTTGTATCTAAAAATTAGATTATGGTAGAAGGAAAATGAATTAAATTGGATGATAATTTTTGAGACTTATTGTGTTTGAAGGGAATAGAATCAACCTAGTTCTAATTTAAGGTAGACGTATCAATTTTGCGTTTTAATTAGAAATCATTCAATGATGAGTCGTTGATAATAGTCCATGACTTTCAACTACTAAATGTTAACCTTGCAATTAGTCTAAGTAAGACTCTTAATATTATCTATTTCCAATAGCATAAAAATGGATTAAATATTGTTACTTATGGCACTTATATCATTTGATCATATTAGTAACTACTACTAGTAGTTAGAATAATATTGTTCTACATTGTTGAGATAGATTCACTTTATGTTTGTTAGATGATTGGCCATGATTGGAATTAATGTTGCAGTCTTTAAGACCCATTACTAGTGCATCAGATCATATGTTGCATTTGTTGGATCTTGGTTTATGATGTGCATTGGAAAGTGAATGTGATGTGTGACCATTGTGTTTTAATGGTGTCAAGTGTTTGTGTCATTTGAGGAAATGGTTTCTAGAGGCCTAGGAGGGTGTGATTGTGTGGGGGTTGGCTATGTGTGCATCATGTGAGTTGAATGAAATGTATTCTTGAAATATTGCCTCCTATTCATGTTGGTATGATATATGTGCAAAATAGTTTATGCCTTGCTCAGTGTACCTATTCATGTGATTATGTTGACTATGCAAGATGGATAATGCCTTACTCTATGTTATGTGCTTGTGATAAATGTGCAAGATGAGTAATGCCTTGCTTTATTTATGGATTTACGTGTTAATGATAATTGTACAAGATGGTTAATGCCTTGCCTTGTATAGGGTTTACTAGTTGCAAGTAGGGGGAGTGGCTCTCAATGGGGGCTGGAACCCAAAGAGGTGTCCAGGACAACCCATTGGAGGGTTTCTTAATCTAGTAATAACCTTAATTATGAGTTAGGGGGAAAGGGTAGAATTCACATTAATCAAGATAAAGTATGCCTCACTCATGGCTCAAGTGCTCATTTACGCTTGAGATGAGATGAGAAGGCCTGGAATGGCAAGATCAACTGCCTTGTCCTCATGAAGGGCATGTTGGTTCTGCATGAGTTTGTATGGGGGCCGGGGGTAGGGAGAGGCTACCAGGACAACCCAGGATGGGGACCAGGGCCTAGGAAGACCTACCAGAACAACCCATGACAAGCTATGTGATGACACTCCTCCCTAATGCAATCTAGCACTCCCTAGTTGTATTTCCTCCATCGGTTGTGTGAGTGCCTTTGGAAGTATAGTTAAGTGTGTAAGTGATGTTTAAGTTGCTTGTGATGTCTTTGTTGACCAGTGTTGTATTTGAGTCATGTGTAGTCCTTGCACCTGTTAGCCTATTGTCTTCTTGGTTGTTTGTTTAGTGGAACCTTATTGTTATCTCCTAGCACGGGGGTGGACCTCAGGGTTCCCCATGGTCAGGTGGTTGTGCTTTTATCTCCATTGGTTTCCCTTGCTATTGTTGGTGTGCAAGAAGGATGTACCTTGTATGGCAGATTTTAGATTTTGCTCTAGCTTGAGGAGACAGATACTTATGTTCATGTTCCAGTCTTGTATATCAGTAAAATCATGTACTGTTATCTTGATGTATGTACTCCAATGTAATCAGAGAAGCGATATTGTAAACAATGTAATGGTGTACTTTCTTGTAAAGGAAATTGTATATGTACTTGTAATCCTATATACATGATCTTGATGATTACTTATCTGATGTTATAATATGGAAATGTATGTGTTTATTCATTTGATGCAATCAGATTTAGAATGAACTATGGTTGTTAGTTAATTCATAATGTTGGTTAGATCTTGTTAATAGTTTGTTAGTAATGTAGTTGTGGAACCCTAGAGGATAAGCTTAACTTGATGTTATGAATAAACATGATTTACATTTCTTTGTTATTTCTTTCCTTAAAAAAATCCCTTTTTGGTTAGCATAGTCGAGTTGTTCTCTAGGGTTTCTTGGCGGGGCGTTACACATTTATTATCATTCATCTAAACCAAAGTGTATTATAAGGGCATCTTAACCCTAACTTTTAAGCTCTCATATTAATTAATTAAAGATAAAATATACAATCCATAAAGTATCATTGTTCAACACCCTACCTCACAATAATTCTAAGGGCTCTTTCCACTCAACATTAATGCTTCTTCAAATGAATTCAACAAACATAAAAACACAAAGAGATTGGAAACATAGAAGTCCCAAACTATATAAGAAACCAACTCTCTCTAACAATCTCTAAGTTGCCCTTGCTCATCATTATTCAACAATTCACTTGGGAGAAGACCCATAAGCTAAATAGGTTAGGGTGGCCTACTGCGCTTCATGATTTAATCACATAATAAAGAGCAAGAGAAAAACAAGGTGAAGCTAGAAATTAACTCCTTCAATTCTATAAAATAACTCAAGTTTCCAACTTTCAAGTGCTTAGACTTTGTCGCATAACACTCGGTCAAGTTTTAAGGTTCTATTCATCACAAGCTTTTGTCAAGACCTACTGTTAAACCCTTCACCAAGATTTCTCAATTAGATAGATAGGAAGACTCTAAACTGAAAATTTGACATTGTATTCAAATAATATAATCAAATTCCAAAATCGCATTATGTGATTAGGCTTTATAACTTAAAGATTACAAAAGTAGTATCAATCGATGCCTTGACACATTAAGTGTTTGACTTTTTTTTGTTAAATAAATTATAGTTAAGGTTGAGGTACATACCTCCCTTATAAAAGGTTTACAACATAGAAACCTAAATGTGACCAACTATCAAGTGGGATTGAGGAATGACCAATATTGTTATTATTAAAGAGGTAAACAAAAATGAGTCATCAACTCAAGAAATACGAAAAGCTCTAGACTAACATAACCACAAAACAACCCAAACATATCATCAAGATCATAAGCAAAGATAAGATATCTACAAAATCAAGTAATGTAATGACACACCAAAAATTGATCACAAATTGACTCTCAAGTTATGAAGTCACAAGCATCCATGCACACTCAAGTCTACAAACAACTAACGCATCATATCGCATTTATGTATTTATTGTGTTTATGTGTCATTATCATTTTGGCTTTCTCAATTTGTTTTGTCTATTGCATAGAATCTGTTGGGTGAATATTTTGTCGTTAACTCGCTAACGGCAAAATGGGTATATCAGCCACAGCTATGATGAGACAAAGTCTCTCCTCTCAGCAAGGGGAGGTTCCCTCTAATTACTTAACTTTTGTAAATCAAACACTTATCAAATTTATGTACACTAAAAACTATGTTTGTGGTGGTTCCATCTCATCTCATTCTCTTTTTTCAGAATAGATGTTTATATTTCTAACTCTTGATATAAAACTTATAAATTATCACAATATCACAGAAACACAAAGTTTTCTGTTACCTCACTCACTACTTGTAACCGGAACTATTTGAAGTAGAATGCAGCCCAAAGTCTTCACTCTTCTTCAATATGATAAAAGTAATTCAAATATAACAACTTGCAGCACAAAGTCCCCAAACTGTTGTATTCTCACAAACATGAACATATAACCCACAAGCGATTTGATAACACAAAGTTTATCAGAATCAAATTAAGAGCGCTCTTCAATCATTTGAAACAAACTCCACACTTCAATTATTATCAAATAAGATTATGATAGCAAGACATAAGAACAAAACTATCACAACACAAATAATCCCAAGACAAAGATTGGAATTGAACTTGCTTTCTTGTATTGATAAATATTTGAATATTGATTTTCACAAAAAGCACAAAGTCTTGATTTGATTCTCAATTCGCCAGAGTTTTCTTGCAATAGACAAAAGATAGTATTTACAAAAGAGGTCCCCTTTATTTATAGGGAAAGACCTTGAGAAAATCTAGGAAATCTATAACTAATTTGACTTATTCAACAAGAGAGTCCTATTTGACTTATGACTTCTCTTGTCTTACATGTAATTACATTTTGGAAAATTACATGTGCAGATGTCCAAAACAAAATTCCATTTACATAAAAACTGAGAAAAATAAGCTAAGGCATTAGCTTCCTCCATCCTTGATCCTTAAGAAGTTCTGATACATGGTTTGAACAACTGACATCTCGCATGCATCTGGTTTTGCTGTGTTTTCAGAGATGGTGTGAGCTCGGAGGATTGAATCTTTCACTGCCTTTATTGCCTTTTCATGTTTTTCTAAATTATCGTTTAGGTTCTCCAGAGTTGTATGTTGATAATACAAGTTGTCCATTGAGAGCACAGAGGGAGCTTCCTCTTCAAATTTCTTTTGTACCATTTCTTCAAAAGAATTTATCATTTCCTGCGCCGTGAGGAAACTATGAACTTCCCTTGTCAAGGTGCAAGGAAGTTCTTCCAGCCGATGTAGGAGTGTGACATCACTATCTTCGCTGGCTTATCGAGCTTGACACAGATCTTCAAGTAGACTCTTTATTATGAAAATACGATGAGCTAGAGTCTCTTTGTTTTTGAGATATGATTCCCTGTTGGTGACGACCCCAATGGTGATCAAATTCTTTATCTTGATCTTCTTCATATCTGTCCACTCTTCTAGACTCTCCTCCTGATCTTGCAGCTCCTGCGAAAGTAGATCTACCAGATTATCCAGCTCAGCTTTGGCCTTGTCCATTTTCTCCTTTCTTTCCATAGCGGTTTTCAACAGAACTCGTCCTTGGGCCAACAACCGTTCCACTACATCCCCCACTGTTTTGCCTCTAGCTTGGGCTTTTTCAACCTTCTGTATCAGGGGATCTTCCACTGTCACTGCCATTGGTTCCACTATCTCTGATGACTTCACTATTTTCTGAAGGACAGCAGCCAGTTGTTCTGCTTTCGCTTTGTATTGCTCTTTTTCCCTTTTGGCTTCATCATACTTTTCCAGTAGAGTAGTGGCCGTGGTTTGGAAATCTGCTTTGACTCCTTCATGAGTCACTTTACCAAGTTCAACCCGTGAAATGACGTAACTGCTCACGTCAAAAGTATCAACTGTGGCACCTTCAGGGGGTTTGGCAATCTCGGCATATCTGATTCCTTTTTCAGTGACTAGCCTAGAAACAGTCTTAGGCTTCTTCTTTTGATTCTTGGCTTTCACGGGCAATAGCTTCTCAATGTCAATCTCATCAGGTGAGATAGCTTGTTTCTTCCTCTTTGGAGTGTAGGCAGATAGCCATGGAGGAAGTATTGATGCATCGACAGCTGGAGGGGGATCCACTACTTGCTTGGTTGGCTCCGTGCTTATACCTGTGATGGTGACAATTGGACTTGTGTTGGTGAACACGACACCTGTATCTATTACCTTTTGTGAAGCATCAAGAAGATTCTCCAAAACAGTCTGTTCTCCGATATCAAAAGAAGGGGAAGATAAACTCGGAATGGAACCAGAAGAATCAAAAACGGTCCCAATACTAGCCCTCATGGATTGAGGAGTATTGTCAGAAGAAACAACAAGAATGGGAGAAAGAGGAACATTAGAAATCACTGGCAAACTATCAGAAAATGAAATATGAGGAGGGGGTGTAAGAGCTTGCGTATCAGAAGGAAGATCTTTCACAGGAGTCTGCGGAGAACTATCAAGTTGCTCTACCCTTGTACCTTCCTCTTCACTTTGTTCAGCTTCATCAGAAATTTTATCTTTAGACTTTTGAACATTTTGTTCTTCAGTCTCGACATCCTCAATTTCCATATGGTCATCATTGATGTCTTCCACATCTGACTTAGTGGCATCCGAAACCTCTGTGGTTTCCTTCTTCTTTCCTCCCTTGGATACGAATTTGATCTTTGGTTTGTGTACCTTGGAGGAAGAAGGGGTATCACTTTTATTCTTGGTTCGGTTCTCAACCTTTTTACCTGTTTGCTCCTGTGTCCCCTCTTCGGATCCTGTAAGAAACTCTTTCAATTTGATCCCTTTACTTTCCAACCACAAGTTGGTGTTTGCCAATATAGGTTGGAATCTTTTCCTGATGGATGTCTCTTCCTTGACTGACCATTTCACTTCTGGGAGAGGTGAAGCTTCCACATTCTTTGCCTCATATTCGTGATCTAAGACATCTCCATCGTCTTCCATCCCTTCTGGAATATCAGCCAGTCCCAGTTCTTCAATTTGACTCAGATGAAGCCTACAGAAATCCAGTTTTCTGATCTCATTTTGGGTCCTGAGATCTGCCCATATGTCTTCCACCATCGGCTCATGAAAATTCGACTTCCTCTTGATCTTGTCTTGGACTCTTCTGAAGTCGAAATGATTTCTCTTCTTGTAGGTCTTCATCGTGACTAACTGCAACTCGGAGTCGATTATCTTAGCTTTGTTGGCGGACTGAACTGAATACCTCCCAATTTCGATAGGAAACTTAATTCCTGACTTTTTGAGCTCCATCTGTTTATTATGAACCACAATCAGTTGCCTGCAAAGTTCCATAAGAACAATGCGATCACTGGGATACCGTGGCAGCATGTAAGGATAACCAGGATAGTATCCCACCCGAAGATAAGTGAAGGTGGGGAATTGTAGGAACAAACAACCAAAAGAATTGACAACTTGCCATGCTTCATCTGAAACTCTTCTCTGAACCAGTGTACCATCCCACAAGCACATGAAAACTGAGAAGAATGCATCATTGACTCTTCTGAAATGGTGAATTGACCCCTTCAGAGTGATTTGGGGGTAGTATTCGTATACCGGGACCAATCTCCTGTCCCCTACCTGGGTCAAACCTAGAAAGTTCCTCATACTTGCAGCAGCGTAGACGAGGTAAGAGGTCATGTAAAATTTGAAGGTAGTGTTGACTCTTACCAGTTGCTCGTGCAAAGCATTACTGATCTGCTCACCCCAGAATATCTTCTGATTTCCCCGTAGAATCACCTTGATGTAAGTGTACATCCATTCTTGGAACTTGGAGGCAGAAGGGAGTCCTCTGATGTGACTCAAGAGTGTAATCAAGTCACACACTTCCTCCACAAAATCACTCCTGTGAAGGTCTTTTGGCCATCTGGTTAAAGTTGCCCTAGGAATCTTTAACCATTTGTTGTTTATGTGTCTTCTAGCAGATTCCAAATCATTGTCATAATCTTGCTGACCTTGAGCAAAGTCAATTTGCCCAACATTTTCAAGTGGTGGACACATGAAGATTTTATCCATGAACTCTGCATCCAATCTCATGACGACATTCCCCTGTGAATCTGTCACAGCTCTAGTATCCCTATTGTAGTGGTTAGCTATTTGTAAGACAAATTCCAGATTATGAGCACTGACAGGAAAGGATGCTACCAAATGGATATTGCTGTCAATGATTTTCTGCATATGCCGGGAGGGGTTCGCTTGTTTAGTTCTGTCTATGAACTCAGCCATATCTACGTGTCCAATCTCAGTGTCTCTGATTTCATTGACATTTGACTGAACTGCCGTTACCGGAAAGACACCCTGATATTTGTACTTTATAGCTCTGGACTTCGAAGGAGATGATTCTGACATGAGCCCTGAGAAAACTGTGAATTCCAACACCACCACGAATGCTGACAAAGAACTGCAAAAAAGCCATGATCTCGCAGTTAGGGGAAAATTGGATAAACTGGGTCAACTGCGTTTTGACGATCATGGATGGGAAAGCATGCGTTAAAAGGGCTTGAGTGCGCAAATCGAGGCGAGGGTGAAAGCGGGCTTTCGGCTTTGAAAACGAAATTGGAAATTTTCCAGTGTTAGGAAAATTTGAGACATTTTTTGTACGGGCGGCAAAATTCGCCGCTCTTGCAAGTTGGCAGAGATTTCATGTGTAGGGGCGGTTAAAAACGCCACTTCTGCATGTGTTCTGGCAGTTTTGGAATTTGACATGCTCGAGCGGGTGAATCGACCGCTATCGCAAGTGGTGTTGAAAATTTCAACTGCTCGGGCGGGTGATTTGGCCGCTCTGACAAGTCGAGTAGTCCCTTGGTGTAAGGGCGGCGGAAAACGCCGCCATTGCAGGTGGAAAGAACTTCACTTTCAGTGTAAAGGCGGCGGAAACAACCGCTATTGCATTTGAAAGGTTTTAAGGGTCTTTGATGTAGAGCTAAGCGGCGAGTTTGGCCGCTTCTACAAATGGGTTTGGATGGATGTTGGTGTTGGTTTAGCGGCGAATGCGGCCGCTTTTGCATTTGATAACATTTGCATGTTTGAGTGCAGGGAACGGGATGTTCGCTGCTTCGACACTCGGCAAAGGTCACCATATCCAGGTAAGCTCGGCAAAATCCGCCGATGTTACATGAGGGGAATGCAACAAGGGTTTGGGAAATCTAGGGCAATACAATCCCTAGGGTTTTCAGGGTAGAATCTAGGGCAATACTAAAGACAAAACACTAAAATGACAAAACGAAACAAATAACAAGACAAAACTTAAAACAAAACGCATCGAAAATCCAAAAAAAAAAAAAAAAAAAACCTAAACGACGTAAACCTTAAACCGATGAGAGAGGAAAATGGAAAACACAAGGAGTACATACCCGTTTGGAACTGAAAACCCTATATTCGGTCTTCAACGCAAAATCCGTCGCAGATCTGGAGTATGCAATCAGGCGGTCGAGGAGAGCGTTGGTAAGTCAACTCAAAAGGTTTTCGCATAGGAAATGACAACAATGGGGAGGATAACATATTAAAAAGGTTGAGATTGGGGTTTAAACACCTGGCACGAGTGGCCATTAATGGCACTCGACATCGAAATATCGAAGATCCCGTTCGGGCGGGGATTCCGGTCACTACGACAAACAACAACCAATATGCAAAGTTGGCGAAAATGACCAACATTACATGTTGGTGAAACTCCGATGGAAGACATTGCGATGGCGGTGAATTTAACCGCTCTCGCACATTTGAGCTTAAAATGATGTAATAGCGGCATTTTTTGCCGACATTACGTCATAACAAAAAACAAACTTAAAATAATATGTAAGAGCGGCATTTTTTGCCGCTCTTGCATATCAAGAGTCAAAATTTGCCTAACACTCAAAAATGACTAAAATTAACACCTTAACCAATTTACGACTTGAATATTCTTCGCAAATATTAAGAAATCAATTCAAGGAAACGTCGTAAACGAGTTTTAAAATGTCAAATGACCTCGCACAAGAACAAGAACATCTTTTCTCGATTCGCGATCTTAGAGTGTAGATTCACGAAACGGACAAGTTTTGTGGGGTTGTCTACAAAACCGAGCGTAGCTAATTTTGAGAACAACAGAATCGAAGCCACTCTCCCCATGACACCTTCTACCACCATCCTTCCTCTAATTGTAACATACATTAAGGTAAATATAGTTAGTCTACATCATATAATCATGTAGTCATAATCAATAGAAAAATAATTGAATATCTACATATCTAAATAAATATCATATTCAACATACCTCTGAACTTGCTTAAGAGTGAATCATCCTTATTGTTATATCAAATAAATATCAATTCATTAATGATAACACAAAAATGATGAAATGGTAACAATAGTAATGTCGTGAGAATAGAGTACTACATTATTTATGCTTAGAAGAATTCTACATTGGAAGTCAAGGTGTGAAGGTCACAACAATGTCTTTATAAGAGGTGTGTCATGACCTACTAGTATAGTTTACAAAATATATGAGTTTGGTCAAATTTTAGTATAGATGTAATAACTACTTTAATTGTATTTCGTTATTCAAATACTCAAATCATATCTTTTATATTGTTAACCCACATAAAAGATATTAATGACCTTTTTAAGATTAAATAATGGAAACAAATTTGTCAAGTCATATTAAAAATAAAATAATAATAAAAATAAATAAATGATTTTTAGACAATTTAAATAAATAAACTAAAAATCTAGAAGGGAGTACACTTCTAGAAAAAGAGAAATAAATGAGGATTCAACTCCCCTCATTTCCAAGTCAATTTTCAAAAATAACATTCAATGTTGAAAGGAGATTTTTCCACAAGAATTAATTTTAAATTGGAAAATTGAAATAAGGTATTAAATGGGTTGGACTTGACTTCAATGACTCAAACTTTCCACCATATGCTTGGAAAAAGATGGTTCTAGATAAGGACTGATTTTTTTTCTATAAATAGCCACTGAAAGGTGAAGCAAAGACATGCTTGGTTTTTTGTTGCATTGCTGGAGCATTTTGTAAGAGCAGCCCTTCCTTCCATAATGTTGTTTCTTGTCTTTTTGAAATTTTGTTAATAGTCCATTATTAATCCATGAGTTTTTTTTTTGTTTTCAATTTAGTATTGGGCTCATTTTGATGGAATGTCTTAAAATAATTACAAGTTGACAAGTGGTACATTGTTGTGCTATGTTTGGTTCATGAAATGAAATTAATACCAGTTATCTTGATTTAATATAGTTTAACTACATGTTAGTTGTTTGCATTATTTAACTAGCCTAGATTAATGTAAAAGAGATTGTATTGCCTTACAATTATATATACATTCAGGCATTCCTAGAGTTGCTCAAATTTTTTTGTCAAACATATTGTACAGGATAATTTACTTACAGTCCAAGCTCTCTGTAATAAATCTGCACCTTACTTAGGGAATTGACATCAAATTCCATCCACACATAAGAAATTAATTACAAATTTGAAATCATTAAAGAGAGAATTTATGCATAAGTTTTTGTGAGGAAAATTAATTACAACATGAAATAATTCAAGAAAGAATTATGCATAAGTTTTAATTATAATTTGAAATCATTCAAAAGGGAATTTCTGTGTAAATTTTTGTGAAAGCTTTGGTGATTAGAAGTGGCGCTTGCAACTATAAAATTCTTTGAGGGGAGAGGCCGTGAGCCTTCCCACACAGCATGGGAGGCCAGAGAAGGGGGTCATTCCCCTACTATGACATGCCTCTCTAAGGCAGTCTATCAAACAATTCACATTTTTGTTAATAATTTTACTTTTTGCATACATGTCTAACAAAGCATATCAAACTATAATATCTTACAAAAATTCCCCTACCATTATTCTTTGAGGAATGTCCATACCCTATGCCAAAGCTCCATTTTTGACACAGGTAGGGGGGGACATTGTCAAAGGTTGTAGAATTTGGCTTTACGCCTGCCAGTTGCATTTGCTTGAAAGTTTCTAAAGCCTTTTCAACAAATCCATTTTACGCATATCCTGCAATCATTCTATTCAGTTAGATGACTTTTCTTTGAATCATTCTGTCAAACAGTTGACGTGCCTTGTCTGTGCTTCCTCATTTTGCATATATGTCTACCAGAGTATTTTCAACTATAATATCTGACAAATATTCCCCTTCTGATTTGCTTTGATGGGTGTCCCTACCTTGTTCAAAAGCACCCATTTTGGCATAGGTAGGGAGGACGCTAGCAAAGGTCATGGAATTTGACCTTACACCTGTCAATTGCATCTGCTTGAAGGTGTTTAGAGTCGTTTCAACAAATCCATTTTGTGCATATCATGCAATCATTGCAGGCTATGGAAACTGTGTTTCCTTTAGGCATTTTGTCAAATAGCTCACGTGCCTTGTCTATAATTCCATGCTTTGCATACAAATCTACCAGGGCATTTACAACTACCACAACTGAAAAAAATTCCCCTTCTGTTATGCTTTGATAGAAGTCCATACCCTTTTCGAAAATGCCATTTAGGCACAGGAAGGGAGGATGCTAGTAAAGGTTGTAGAATTTGACTTTACAACTACCAGTCCCATTTGTTTGAAGGTTTCTAAAGTCTTTCCAACAAATCCATTTTGTGCATATCCTGCAATCACGACATTCCATGAGGCCACATTTCTTGAGACATTCTATTAAACAGGTCACTTGCCCTGTCTATGCTTCCACATTTTGCATACTTGTCTACTAGAGCATTCCCAATTATCATATCTCACAAAATTATTTTTTTACTACGCTTTGAGGGATGTCCCTTCATTTTTACTGAGGTCTAACTGTTGTCACATGAAATTGCACCCTGCTTGGAAAGGGTCCAAGCATTCCAATGACACAATGGGAATGATCTCGAAGTGTGGGACCTTGCTCGAAGAGATCAGACCTCCAGAGAAGGTCGGCTTCCTTGACTTATTATCACCTAAAAGCTACTAAATTTTGAGGGGAAAAGGGAGAAGGAATGCTTTAAAATGAAAAATAAAACAGAAAGACTTGAAAAACAAAGGGTGATGCACCGGACAGATTTAAAGAAACTTTCACAGAACTGAAAAATGCACAACACAACCAGATATAGCAAGTAGGTATACACAGATTAGATGATTCTAGCATAGGCAAGAAACAATATGATTGAGAGGAATAAAGGTATTCACCAACAACCATATGTAGGTTCACACAAAACTAGAAAATCAGCAAAGAGGTAAAAATAACTTGCATATATTTAATAAGAAGGCAAGGTTACAATATCAGAGAGCTCTGTTTGGAAACAGAAAGACCAGAATGCCCAAAAATTTCCAACCCTATTTACATCCTACGAATGCATATATATAACATTTCAAAAATGCCCTAAGTCAGCTACAAAATTCGCTCTGAGCTATATCAGAAAATATCTCCTTTGAATGACTGTCCACCTACATCAATATCTTTTCTGACTTGTATCTTTTCTTTACATGTTGCCGATATACAAATGCCTTGGCATATCGTGGACCCCACCAAATGTATGTCGGCCTTGTACATTTTTTCTTGTATGTCTCGATTGTATGTTGAAAACATACAACGCAAAATATACATTCTCTTTTGTCCATTGCGCCGATGTACATCAACTGTAGCCGATGCATCTGCCCCCTTTGTATGTTTTCTTTGTATGTTTGCCAATGCATGTTTGACTTGTATGTTTGAGATATGCATTCCACTGTTGCATGTCAGACATACAAATGCCTTTGTATGTCGCCGATATGCAAAAGTCTTTGCATCTCTTCCTTGTATGTGACCCTTTGTATCTCGCATATACAATGCGACTTGTATATAAGATACAATCGCATTGTGCATTCAGTGGACCCCACCAATTGCATCTTTGGCTTTGTATGTTCCTCTTGTATGTAGCAGTTGTATGTCTAAACATACAACACAAATATACATGCAAACCCTCCATACAAGCAGGGAATATTCTCAGAATTTGTGATAGATTCCCTTAATGCATATACAAAGTCAATGTGCATTGCGAAAAGCATACAACTATATTTTGCTATTTTTGAAGGCCGACTGAGACTTTGACCCGCCAATGTACATCAGCACTTGTATGTCAACCTCGCATGTTGACATTGTATGTTTTGACATTGTATATTGCACTTGTACATATAAACATACAATGGCGAATGTATATCCAAATATACATTCAAAATACAAGCATGAAACTGATAAATCCCAACGATAGAAAATACTTGAAGTTAAAAGATTTCTGGGGTTTTCTGAGTTTTTTGCAAAGACTCTCCAAGTGAGATTTTGGGAAATTTGGAAAGGTGGAGCATGAGTAATTGGAGAATTTATGCCTTGTATGGTCATTTCTAAAGGATTTTCAAGGAAAAATGCAAGGTGAACTGTTTAACTATGGGCAGAGGAAAAAATAGGTTAACACTAACACTACACATTATTATAGTGCAAGCCGACTTTTAGATTTCTTCATTTAGCACCCCAATGATCCCCACAAGAAAATTGCCCCTGTTTAAAATGATGAAAGGGTTCAAATCTCTCACAAAAATTTCTCTTGCAACAATCTTGAGATAAGTTTCATTGAACTCTGGCAATCAGCACATACTCGAAGGTACTTAACAACTCTAATCGTAGCTCTATGGAGCATGTTTAACAAACCAAATGCAATTGTAAATATTTCACTGTAGTGATAGAGAAATAATTCTCTTTCCTTTTTCCACAACAGTAAGGGAGAAGACCCAATAGCTAAGATAAATCCAATGGCTGAGATTGTATTTGAGACATTAATACCTAATAGTTGAGATAGTATTTGTGCAGTTTAGAACTAGTAGTTGCAACTTCAAGGTTGTTAGTGTTGACTATAGGTACTAATAATTGAATGGAATGTGTCCTTTAGAATAGCTAAGAAATTATGGAGATATGCACTTTGCATAGGCTTTTCTTGATTGATTACACATGATAACTATGTTCCTCTCCTATTTGTGTCAATAAGAGCATGAGAAAAGTCTTCAAAAAAGTAGGGTTCAATGTTGTACATAATTTGATGATTTCAACATGCATATTCATATGCTCATGGATTGCTAAAAATATTTAACAAACAATAATAACATCCTTTACTTTATGATAATTTATGATATTTAAGTTTTAATGGCATTCCTCTTAATATCATGCTATCATAAAACTTGGTTTGACCTTCATTAACTCAAATTTTGATTTCTAGAAACCATATTAAGTAGAGATATTCAAATTTCAAGAGGGTTGAATGTTCTTCTTCAATGGGAAAACAAGTTTCTTATAGGCTGATAAGAGGTGAATTCTCAATTTCTATAAGACTTATCTCAACTCTAGTAGAGAACTTATATGACTTAGGATGAGTTTGATCTCATTGGAATTAGTTCATAAAAACTATTTGAGAATTTAAAGCTCTCACAAAATATAGAGGTGAGAAACATAGAGGTGGTAAAAAGTTGACTTCAAGCCTTTGCCATGCCTTTGTCAAACTATAACTTGAAATCATCCATGCATTCTTTAGAAAGCCTCTTGATTGTGAAGAGGTTTTGGACAAGTGAGTTGGTATCTTCCTTCTCTCAAAATTGATTGAAGAGGAGCCAACCGAGTGAACCCAACTTTTAATTAACCTGAGGTCCAAACTATTGAACCGTGAACAAGTGAACAAAAGGCCACATTTTTAGTAGTATTGTTGTAGTTATTGCACAAATTTATAATATTATTGATAGAAGAAAAAATAGCATTGTACAATTCAAAGTAATTATGGAAATAGATAGTAGATTTTTTTTAAACATTTTGACAATTGAACATGTATAAGTTTATAACTATTGAATTTGTGTTAATATTTGAGTAGGATTAATTGTTAGCAAGTAACGGGAGTAAGCCAATTTTACTTTATATTGTTTGTATCCTTCGTAAATAAATTTGTATGTAGAATGCATTGTAATTTATAAGGCTAAAACTATTAGATAATTAGATATGGGATTTGTTTAAAAGAATGAATTTGATTTAATAAAATGAATGTATTGAAATATTATTGAATTAGTAGTTTTAGCATGTTGATTTAGGTATCAAGGATTCCTTATTGGGATCTAGACTAAATATTACATACATTATCATTTGAATAGTTTAATTATGAATTGATGTAAGTATCTTTCTAGTTTTATGCTTTACGAAATTGATTTAATATCTTTCCAGTCCCAGTCAATTTGTATAATCAAAATGATCAAGTATCTTTTCCATACCTTACATCCATTATGAATTAGAAAAGTATATGTTATCAATTTCTTTAATTGTTATTATGCAAGTTTTCCTTTCAACTGGATAGGTAAACTTAATATACAAATGTCCAAACATAAAACAAATCACAGTGTTCAGTTTTTATGGTACCTCTGTGTCACGTTTACGAGTAATGTCGTCGCATTGAACCACGTACCTCGTGCCTAACATAGCTACAACAATGATGCATGGGCACCATCCCTCTAAATCGTCAGGGAGTAATAAGGGACATGTTGAAGCTAAATCTACAGGAAGGGAAAATCTCCTTGAATATCTCATTAAAAAGATTAACTAAATGACGAGTCTATTGAAATAGTTGTATGATGATTACTATGTGAATTTTTAAGTATTGAGGCTAAAATGCTCATTTAGAGAACCTTTCAAACTATCATTAAAAAATAGGTATTATTGACAACACGAGTCTAAATCGGAGATGGCATGTAAAATGTTACATAGGGCAACTAGTCTGATCCAAAAACCCTATCTGTTGTATGCTCTCACCTCGCCTTTGCAAATCTTGGTGATCAGAAAGCACTAGGGAATTGGGAACCGACTTAGTCATGAAATTACCTAATTTGGCTTGAGGAAGTTGTTGACTTATTTTCCTTTGACCAGAGCTAAATAGTTCACCTTGTATATTCCTTGAATATCCTTTAGAAGGCCACCCTACAAAGCTTAAATCCTTCAATTATTCATGTTGTGCCTTGCCAAAGATCCCAAAAACTTGCCTTGAGAATCCTTGAAGAAAAACTAGAAAAACCCAGAAATCTTTCGTCCTCAAGTGCCTTCCATTGCAGATATTTCTCAGTTTTATACTTAGTCATTTTTATATGCATATACAATTGTATATTTCCTTGTATGTATGTTTGCATTATATGTTCATATATACAATCGCACATACAAAGGTCACATGCAAAGGAAGATGCAAAGGGATTATCAAAAGGCGGGATACAAAAGAGAATGTACATCGAGTTATCATTGTATGTTCATATATACAATCGCGCATACAAGGGGCAGACATACAAAAGATTTTCGGTGTGGTAATGACCATCGGCGGGTCAGTTTGAGGTCTCTCCGATGGGTTGATGCAGATGCAAAGGTCGGGATATAAAGGTGAATGTATATCAAGTTGTATATCACAGATGCAAAGAGAATATACAAGAGGCAATATACAAAGCAATATAAAGGCAATGATGCAAAGGGATATGTATGCAATTCTATTTGTATATTGCATGTGTGCGATATACAAGGCAATATACAAAGCGCACCTGCCAGACAACATACAAGGGGAAAATGCATGTGCAAAGCAATGATACAAAAGAAGAGATACAAAGGTGGGGTCCACCAATTGCATGTATATGTGATTGTATCTTTGCACATACAATCGCATATACAAGGGAATATATATTCCTGAGATACAAGGCCCGGACCCGAAATAAATATGCATTCTGGTTGATAAAGGCACAAGTGTTTGTATGCATCTTTTGTATTGTATGTTCGCATTGTATGTAAGTAATATACAAAGGCAATATGTAAGGTCGCATACAAAGGGCAGATGCATGTTTGTATGTACAGGTTTGTATGCAGTTTTCCTTTGTATATTTCGCATTGTATATGTGATATACAAAGGTTAGATGCAAGGAGCGATATACAAGGCAGACCTAAATGGGAAATCAAATTTGGCAAACTTAACGGTGGGGTCCGCAGTTTGTATGTATAAGTGCATTGTATATGCCGATATGCAAAGGGGAAAGTATACAAAGGCCAGACCTGTTCTAAAGTTCCAATATGGCCAATAATCTTTTGAGTTCCACATTGTATGTATATTTGTGATTGTATGTTTGCATATACAATCAGATATACAAAGGGTCCCATGCAAAGTATTTCGATGAGACTTAGTGTATCGGCGACTCATTTTAAGGTCTTTCCGACGACCGATAAAAAGATGTAGTTTTTCAGTGATGGGTCCAAGGATCAGTTTAGCGACCAATGCAGTGTTAACACGTGGCAGCGGTAGATGCAAAAAGGTGATGCAAAGGCATATGCATATACAAAAGAAATATACAAAGGCGATTTCAAAGGCCATTTGAAATGTCGAAGGCAAAAGCACATACAATGAACATTTCGGCAAGACTTTGCTTATCGGTGACTCAACTGGAGGTCGCCCCAATAGCCTGATACATACAAAGCAGTTTGCATATGTAAAGGTAGTTTCAAAGGGTCATTCAGATGGCGATTCAAATCACATATGCAAAGCGATATACAGATGTAGTTTGACCACAACTTTGACCGCCCGTATCTCCCTCATCCTGGCGAATTTCAACATGCTTCAAGAGGCAAATATGCTTGTTTTTGCCTCCTCTTTCATCTAGAGGGCTTTGTGGAGGATATCTTCACTTTCAAAATTTGGATCTAGATTTGCATGCTCGATCGACTGGACGTTTCAGCGACCATTTCTTGGCATATGCAGATGCAGATATTTGTGGCATTTATGGGTGCAGATTGATGATTCAGTAGCCCACATTGAAGATTCAAAATATCTTCTATCTACCCCAATTCTAGATCTTTTATGCCATGAATTCTTGCAGATGGACATCCCTTCAAGGCAGATATTTTCTGACGGGCCTATGTGACAGTAGTTTCTAGAATTCATTGTAATGGACTTAGGTCAAAATGAAAATGTTATATATGCATAAAAATGTGATGTAAATAGGGTTGGACATTGGAAGATTTAGTAATATAGGCTTCTAATTCCAAACAGAGCATTCCATTACTGTAACTATGCCTTCTTATTGAATATATGCAAGTTATTTTACCTCTTTTATTAATTTTTAGTTTAGTGTAAACCTGCATATGATTATCTGTGAATGTTTTGTTCCTCTCAATCATTTTGTTTCTTACCTCTGCTAGAATCATCTAAATCTGTGTATATCTACTTGTTGTATCTGGTTGTGTTGTGCATTTTCTCAGTTCTATCAAGATTCTTTTATTCAACTTGGTGAATCACCCTTTGTTTTCATATTTTTCTATTTTATCTTTCATTTAAAAAGCATTCCTTCGCCCTTTTCTTCTGTAAATTCAGTAGTTTTTAGGTGATAACCAGTTAAGGAAGTTAGCCTTCTCTGGAGGTTCTTTCCAAACACAGCTGACCCACAGACCTTGGAAAGATCCCATGTTTCTCAAGATTGCTAAAGTTTTATAACTGTAGGAAGGGTGCAAGTTTGGGTGATAACAATTTTTGGCATGCCCGGTGGAACCTTACAACCATTTTGCTGGTTATGATATGCTACCAGCATTATCAGTCTTTTAAGAGGCAATTTTCTGCATATCTGGTGACTCATACTGAGAAAGGACAAGTAGATCAGTGTTGTCATATTTTAGGAGAAAAATTCAAACTCAGAGTTCGAGTTCATTTGATTATTTGCAACTGTCCCTGCCTAGAAGACAGAGTAGAGTTGTGGTAAAGACTCATGTTTCTAAAATAATACAATCAACTCCACCAAGTTGCAGGCCAGTAGTACCTATAGTACCTGTACTAGTTCAAGAAAACCTACCTCTAGCTTTTCCAATGGCAAGAAATCAGCCATTTGTGGCTTTTGATGGGGGCAGCCCATTGAATTTGACAGTGCATGATAATATACCCATGGCAACTTTGAAGAGCCTACCTTATTTCACTGGGAAGGATCAAACTACCCCAATTGAGCACATTAGAGACGTAGCTTCTCTATGTGGTGTTCATCATGTAACTCAAGAAAATGTAGCCATCAGGCTACTGGCTGCCTCTTTTAAAGGAAAAGCATTACAATGGTTCAGGAGCTTACTAGTGCAAACCATTGCAACTTGGGATGATCTAGGTGATAAGTTGAACAAACAATCTCAAGATAAGTCAGATAACTTATCGTTGGTTGAACAGCTGACTACAATAAAGAGAGCTCCCCAGGAGTAAATGATGGATTTCAATTTCCAATTTTAGAAGACATGGGATAGAATTTCTGCCACAGTAAGGCCTCCATCAGAATATGCTTTCTTGTATTTTTTAAAAGCTCTAAATAGTGATATTTCAGTAATGATACAATCGTTGGGAGGTACAAGACTACCTGATGCATATGAAATAGCTATTAGAGCAGAAAACAACCTGATTCAGGCTGGGAAAATAGCACCTAGACCACCAGTGCCTATCTTTCCCGAGATTCAAGCTTCGATGCCTTTGTTGATTCTGTATTTTGCCCCTTTACCTGTTGTAGCAGCATTGCCAAGTACTTCCAACCCTGAGACTGATGTTTCTAGCTCATCTAAAGAGTTAAGAGAGATCAAAAGTAGCCAACAAAAAATAGAGAATATCTTGCAAACCTTTGGGAATGAGCTGGTAAACATCAAAAAGCAGCAGTCCCAGAACAGACAGCCTTATCAGCCACCCAACCAAGGGAAAAATCAGCCTTATCAAGGGAAAAAATTAGCCATACTAGGCTAATAGGCCACCTTATCAAAGCAATTACCAGGGTGCTAGGCAGAGTGTGAACGAGAGGCCTTTCCAGCCTTACAATCTGGTACCCATCAATGCAGTTAGGGACCTTGTCCCTGTTCAGAATAACCTTGCAGTCGAGTATGAATGATGTTTTCCATACAATCAGCCACACAGTCAGGTAGCCTGTTCAAATGGAGTGATAAATCAGGGTTTAATGGTGCAAAATGTTGCAATTTCACAACCAAACACACCTAATGATGGGACTGCATAGGAGCAAAAGCGGCCTCAGAATGATTATGCCTTCCTAAACTAGCGAGGAGATGAGTTTTGTGGCGTAAATAGAGATGATACTTCAGTTGCAGCAAATACGAGAGCTAAAAAGAGGGGTTATGACATAGATCAAGCAGCAAATAAAGGAAAAGGAGTTGTTGATCCTTCTACATCCCAGATTCCCCATATTTTGCAAAGGAATACTCAAGCAACTGCCAGGGAACAGCCTCATTGGCAGGCTGATAGTGTTGTTGCAAAGTCACATCAGAAGGTAAGTGTCACTCCACCTTTTAATATCATTGAAAATATGAAGAAGATGAATGTGACAATGTCTATGTGGGATTCCTTAGCGATCCCAGGTCAAAAGGACATGTTGCAATCTACTTTGTCTAATTTAAAAGTGTCAAATGATGCAACTATTGACCCGGCTAGGGTTGTTCTTACCAATTCTCCCCAAGATAATAGTAAGCAGCCAATTAAGAGTGCTAAACCACTTCCATTTTTTGTGCCTTTAATAATTGGAGACAAGTTAGTACATAACTGCATAGTGGATAGTGGTGCAAGTAGTTCTGTAATGCCGAAACAGATTGCAGACCAATTAGGATTGAAATACCAACCCCTTGAGAAGGGTGTGCTCCAGTTAGATGGCACAGCTGTTAACATTGTAGGTGTGATGAAAAATCTAGGTCTCACTTTGCATACCTGTGCAAATGTTTCCATCTCTCTAGAGGTGTTCATCATAGATTTACCTCCTCATTTCGCTGTGTTTGTCAAGAGAGTTCACAGCCAAGATAGGAGGATATTTATCCTCAGACTAGTCCCACATGTTCTTTAGAACCCGATATGGCAAAAAAGTGACCCTAAAATCTGAATTGCTTGCCAAATATCACATAGAACCTTATGTCCCAAGTGTTGTTAATGCAAATTGCATTATTTCTGATGATCCTGAGTTTGTTGCTGCTCAAGAACTGCAAGCTAAAAGTATAACAGAAGTGTTGTTAAAGAATTAGGCCTTGGAAAATATTGTTGATGATCTCGAGGGACACATCCAAGAAGCTGGTATGGGGGTTTACTTACTGCATGAGCCTGAAACAGCAATTCCAAACCTTGTAAAGAATGCAGAACAGCAGATAGAACAGCAAAATGAGGTATGGAAAATGTACTTTGATGGCTCTAGGAATAGGAATGGATTTGGTGGTGGTACAGTGCTTGTGTCTCCACAAGGTGACGGATATTATTCTGCTTTCCGTTTTGCTTTTTCGTGTACAAATAACACTGTTGAGTATGAAGGGTTGATTCAAGGTTTGCAATGGGCAAGAAAGAGGAAAATTGGTTGTTTGCAGGTGTATGGGGATAGTGAACTCATTGTAAATCAAGTGAGGGGACTGCACGTTACAAAAAATCATGTTTTGAAATGCTATAAACATAGGGTATGGGATATGATTAAGGAGTTTGATGCTTTCAATCTAGTCTCTATTCTAAGAAATTAGAACAATCATGTAGATAGGTTAGCTGCAATTAGGGCTCAGTTTGATATCCCCAGTGATATTCAAAAAGAGAAGGTACAGCCTCATGTGAAAATAGTTGATAGGCCCTCTATTCTTGACAATAACATTCATTGGTAGGTTTTTTAGAGTGATAAGCAGATTCTGCATTTCCTGTTAGAAGAGGATGAGTTTTTTGTGATGAATTAGAGAAAACTCAAACAACAATATGATGATGATCAAGTTGTTCAGTTAAGGACTAACAAGCTGCCCAGAGGATTGGTAACCTTGGAATCTATTTTTGGTACTGATGATCAGCTGAAAAAGAGCAAAACTGACATGCAGATAAAAGAGGAACATTATGAGGAGATGGAAATTTTCAAGGGTAAGCTTCTCAAAATTGGTAAAATCTGTTCACCTGAGGATAGGAAGGCTTTTATTGCTCTTTGTCAAGAATTTGAAGATGTGTTTGCTTGGGATTACTCAGACCTAAAAGGATTTGACCCTCATATCGCCCAGCATACTATAGAGTTAGAGCCAAGTACAAAACCTATGAGGCAGAAACAAAGACCTTTAAATCCAAAACTTGAGCCTCTAATGATTAAAGAATTAACCAAGTTGATCGAGGGAAACATCATTTTTCCAATCAAGCACACGTCTTGGGTCTCTAATCTTGTTCCTGTGAGGAAGAAGAATGGAGAGATTAGGTTGTGCGTTGATTTTAGAAACCTTAATAGAGCCTCCCTAAAGGACCACTACTCGTTGGCCTCAATGAAGCAAATTCTGCAAGTAATGGCTGGTTCAGAAAGATTCTCCTTACTTGACAAATATTTCGGTTCTAATCAAGTATTAGTCAAAGAGGAGGATTAGTTTAAAACTGCTTTTACCACCAAATGGGGCACCATGGCCTACAAAAAGATACCTTTTTGTCTGTCAAATGCTGGCTCTACTTTTCAGAGAGCTATGGATATGGCTTTCAAAGGTTTGCTTTGTAAATTGGTACTTGTGTACCTAGATGACATCACAGTTTTCTCTAAGGATGCATCTGAACATTTATTCCACTTAAGGCAAGTATTTGAGAGATGTAAAGAGTTTGGGATATCTCTCAATCCCAAGAAAAGTATTTTTGTTGTGCATGAAGGAAAGCTTTTAGGACACATTGTGTCAAAAGAGGGAGTTACCATTGATACAAAAAGGGTAAGAGCTATTCTAGAGTTGCCTTTACCCAATCACAAGAAAGGGCTACAAAGTTTTATTGGCAAAATTAATTTTCTGCAAAAATTATACCTGACATTGCAAATTTATTGAATCCATTGACCTCTATGTTAAAGAAAAATACAGCTTTCAATTGGACAAAGGAGGCCAAACTCAGCTTTGAGTCCATAAAAGAAGCGTTATCGGCTGTACCAACTCTAGTAAATCCTGATTTCTCAAAAGATTTTATTTTGTATGCTTATGGCGGTCTAGATACAATTTCTACAATTCTGGTACAATAGCAAAGTGAAGGCTTTGAGCAGCTAATCTCTTTCTTTAGTCAAGGATTGGAGGAGTATGAACAATGATATAGTTTTATTGAAAAGCATGTCCTTGCAGTGGTAAAGAGTCTCAAGAAGTTTAGGCATCTTATTTCTAGCAATAAGGTACATTTGATGGTTGTTCACCCTAGCATGAAAGAGTTTTTGTTAGGAAAGGATGTTAATGAGAAAAGGGCTGGTTGGATTACCAAAGTCATGGAATATGATGTAGATATCAAGATAACCAAGCTCATCAAAGGTAGAGGACTCAACGAACAGCTTGCTACTAGTTCTGAAAACGAAATAGAGAAAGAAGAGGAGGTGCTTCTGACCATTGAAGATGAACATCAGGATGATACAGCAGCAGTTGGAACAGGTTGGGTTAATGATATGACTCATTTTTTGCAAACTGGTGAATGTCCAGCAAGTTTAGATAGAGCCAAGAGAAGATATTTTAGACTACATTCTATTCCATATGTTTTAATAAATGATATCCTTTTCAAAAAAGATTTTAACGGTGTGTTGTTAAGATGCATTGATGAAGATCAAACTGACAAGGTGCTGCATGAGTTTCATGATGGAACAGTAGGGGGTCATTTTGCCCCAAGGACTACTGCTTGGAAAATAATGAGAACTGGATATTACTAGCCCAACTTATTCAAGGATGTCTATGCATGGGCTAGAAAGTGTAAAATGTGTCATTTTTACAGGCAAAGAAAGGTTGCTAGCTTTAACTCTGCAGCCAATTCAGGTAGAACAGCCCTTCATGAGATGGGGCATTGATTTTATAGGTCCCATTAACCCACCATCAAGTGCAGGCCACAGGTGGGTACTTACAACAACAAACTATTTCACAAAGTGGACTGAAGCAGTGGCTTTGAAGGAATCCAATGAGAATGTTGTTTTGAACTTTTATCATGATTTGGTATCTAGATTTGGAGTGCCTAAGTCAATTATCTCAGACAATGCTTTAGCCTTTTTTGGATTGAAAATAATTGACTGGGCTGTTAAGAATAGAATCTATATGAACACTTCATCAAATTATTACCCACGGGGTAATGGTTTGGCTGAATCCACAAATAAGAATCTCATAAGGATTATCAAAAGATCAATGGAGGACAACCAGAGGACCTGGCACACCAATCTGAAATCTGCTTTATGGACAGATAGAATAACTCCCAAGAGATCTATTGGAAACTCCCCATATATGTTAGTTTATGGGAAAGAGGCAAGATTCCCTATATATGTGGAGCTGCCAGCACAGAATATCATGAATCAACTAGAGATGTTTGAAGAAGAAGACCCCATGGCTATTAGATATGCTCAACTTATGGAGCTTGAAGAGATGAGAGATAAAGCTATGAAAGCTTGGAGTATCATCAACTTCAGACAAAAAGAGTTTTTGATAAGAGAGCCACTCCCAAAATTTTTAGGGAGGGTGATATGGTACTCAAATGGGATGAGTTGAAAAGCAGGCGAGGGAAGCACTCCAAGTTTGATAGCATGTGGAGTGGCCCATTTATCATTACTGAATGCAAGGAACACAATGCATTTCAGTTATCAAACATGGATGGAAAAAATTTGCCTATCCCACTCAATGGGATACACCTAAAGAGGTGTTTTGAGGTATGAGTTGCCTTGTAAATTAGTAGATTAGGTTCTTGCTTTCAATAAGTGTTGTTGCACAATAGTTTAGATCCCTTCTATTTTCCCTAAGTGTTGTCTAGCACAGTTCATGAGTTGCTTTCAGCATTTTGTTTTGGTTTTGGTCTTCCAAGTGTTCTTCATTACTGATATGCTGAGTTACTAAGGTCAGAATTGTTTGTCAAAGGTATATTTTGAGTCTCTGTGTGACTCTATGCCCAATGGATGTTTAAGGCTACTGGTCTAATTGTTTAGTAGGCAAACATCCCTTAGAAGTCGCCAAATTGTTGACCTATTTTCCTCTAACCAGAGCTAAATAGTTCACCTTGTATATTTCTTGAATATCCTTTAGAAGGTGACCCTACAAAGCTTAAATCCTTCAATTATTCATGTTGTGCCTTGCCAAAGATCCCAAAAACTTGCCTTGAGAATCCTTGCAAAAAACCCAGAAAAACCCAAAAATCTTTTGTCCTCAAGTGCCTTCCATTGCAGATATTTCTCAATTTTATACTTAGTCATTTTTATATGCATATACAATTGTATATTTCCTTGTATGTATGTTCGCATTGTATGTTCATATATACAATCGCACATACAAAGGTCACATGCAAAGGAAGATGCAAAGGGATTATCAAAAGATGAGATATAAAAGAGAATGTACATCGGGTTATCATTGTATGTTCATATATACAATCGCGCATACAAGGGGCAGACATACAAAGGATTTTTGGCGTGACAATGACCATCGGCGGCTCAGTTTGAGGTCTCTCCGATGGGCCGATGCAGATGCAAAGGTCGAGATATAAAGGTGAATGTATATCAAGTTGTATATCACAGATGCAAAGCGAATATACAAGAGGCAATATACAAAGCAATATAAAGGCAATGATGCAAAGGGATATGTATGCGGTTCTATTTGTATATTGCATGTGTGCGATATACAAGGCAATATACAAAGCGCACATGCAAGACAACATACAAGGGGAAAATGCATGTGCAAAGCAATGATACAAAAGAAGAGATACAAAGGTGGGGTCCACCAATTGCATGTATATGCGATTGTATTTTTACACATACAATCACATATACAAGGGAATATACATTCCTGAGATACAAGGCCCGGACCCAAAATGAATATGCATTCTGGTTGATAAAGGCACAAGTGTTTGTATGCATCTTTTGTATTGTATGTTTGCATTGTATGTAGGTAATATACAAAGGCAATATGCAAGGTCGCATACAAAGGGCAGATGCATGTTTGTATGTACAAGTTTGTATGCAGTTTCCCTTTGTATATTTCACATTGTATATGTGATATACAAAGGTTAGATGCAAGAAGCGATATACAAGGCGGACCCGACTGGGAAATAAAATTTGGCAAACTTAACGATGGGTTCCGCAGTTTGTATATATAAGTGCATTGTATATGCTGATATGCAAAGGGGAAAGTATACAAAGGTCAGACCTGTTCTAAAGTTTCAATATGGCCAATAATCTTTTGAGTTCCACATTGTATGTATATTTGTGATTGTATGTTTGCATATACAATCAGATATACAAAGGGTCGCATGCAAAGGATTTCGTCGAGATTTAGTGTATCGATGACTCATTTTAAGGTCTTTCCGACGGCTGATAAGAAGATGTAGTTTTTCAGCGATGGGTCCAAGGATCAGTTCAGCAACCAATGCAATGTTGACATGTGGCAGGGGCAGATGCAAAAAGGTGATACAAAGGTAGATGCATATACAAAGGTGATTTCAAAGGCCGTTTGAAATGCCGAAGGTAAAAGCACATACAATGAACATTTCGGAAAGACTTTGCTTATCGGCGACTCAACTGGAGGTCACCCCGATAGCCTGATACATACAAAGCAGTTTGCATATGCAAAGGTAGTTTCAAAAGGGTCATTCAGATGGCGATTCAAGTCACATATGCAAAGTGATATACAGATGCAGTTTGACTGCAACTTTGACCGCCCATATCTCCCTCATCCTGGCAAATTTCAACATGCTTCAAGAGGCAAATATGCTTGTTTTTGCCTCCTCTTTCATCTGGCAGGCTTTGTGGAGGATATCTTCACTTTCAAAATTTGGATCTAGATTTGCATGCTCGATCAACTGGACGTTTCAATGACCATTTCTTGGCATATACAGATGCAGATATTTGTGGCATTTATGGGTGCAAATCGATGATTTAGCAGCCCACATTGAAGATTCAAAATATCTTCTATCTACCCCAGTTCCAGATCTTTTATGCCATTAATTCTTGCAGATGGATGTCCCTTCAAGGCAGATATTTTCTAACGGGCCTATGTGACAGCAGTTTCTAGAATTCATTGTAATGGACTTAGGTCAAAATAAAAATGCTATATATGCATAAAAATGTGATGTAAATAGGGTTGGACATTAGAAGATTTAGCAATATAGGCTTCTGATTCCAAACAGAGCATTCATTACTATAACTATGTCTTCTTATTGAATATATGCAAGTTATTTTACCTCTTTTATTAATTTTTAGTTTAGTGTAAACCTGCATATGATTGTCTGTGAACGTTTTGTTCCTCTCAATCATTTTGTTTCTTACCTCTGCTAGAATCATCTAAATCTGTGTATATCTACTTGTTGTATCTGGTTGTGTTGTGCATTTTCTTAGTTCTGTGAAGATTCTTTTATTCAACTTGGTGAATCACCCTTTATTTTCATGTTTTTCTATTTTATCTTTCATTTAAAAAGCATTCCTTCCCCCTTTTCTTCTGTAAATTCAGTAGTTTTTAGATGATAACCAGTTAAGGAAGCTGGCCTTCTCCAAAGGTTCTTTCCAAACACAGGTGACCCACAGACCTTAGAAAGATCCCATGTTTCTCCAGATTGCTAAAGTTTTATAACTGTAGCAAGGGTGCAAGTCTGGGTGATAACAGAAGTAAACTAGAGTTCATGAGCAGACATCTAATAGGGATTCCTCCACACTAGGACTAATTGACAAACACCCCTTGAGGTGTTTGTCGTAGTGGACTAATTTATGTCCCTGTTTCACCTGAGTGGGTGGCAGCCAATGGAGAATTGTTTGGGGTAGGGAATAACCTTAGAAAGGGCTGGATACTCGCACATAGTTGCATCAAACATAGTGCAAAATAGAACTACATATTCGTATACCCTAGTGTCATTCGCATCCAGAGGGGGCCTTAATCCCGTAGATACAAAATATGTAGGCAATCTGGATGGTGAAGGATGTCCCTAGTACTTATGTCTCCCAGATATAGGGTGTTCTTATATAATTAACATCAAGATCTTAACTTTCTGTGTAGTGATTTCTAAGTTGTGTTAACATGAGATTGTCTAGTTAGTTTTGTGTAGATGATAAGGATACCAATCACTAGAGAAAAAGCAAGTTGTCAAAAATGAATGCAGGGTGTAGTGAAGAACTTAAGGTATGTGTTGCTCAATTGTTCTTATATGTTATCTTGTTAAATGTACTATCTCTCTTCACTAGATCAAGATTGGTGATCCTTTCAGGACTTGATGACCTTAGAAAACCAAGCTCTAGTTGTATAACCACAATAACATTTATTGAGAAATTCTTAGAATTAATAGTAAAATTTCATGAATTTGCATTTCTTGCATCTGTTAGATCAAAAATTTTAAATTCCTTAGTATTCTCAAATTCAGATTTTAGTATTATTTTAATAAGGAATCGGGTGTGGTATCAGAGCTGAGGCTCAAACACTAGGCCTGGAGGTCTTCTAACCTAAAGCATGGTAAGAATTAAGATATAAGGTTAACGATATTCCCCCTCTTGTGATCTAATGATCATCCAGTTATTGATAAACGTGGAGAGAAATATGCAAAAAAGAGGTAATGGTAAGGTCATAGATAAACCCTCCCTAGAGGGTGAGATGAATAGATTGATACTAGTGACAGTATGGGTGTAATGAGACGGTAGTAGTCTGGTACATGACAACTGTGAGACTTGTGGATTCTCTTTTGGGAAGCGGATATCATATTCTGTGGCTAATTCCTTTTGTGGCATATCTTAATGGATCTCTTCATAATGACATGCCTTGGGTTGTGTGGAGGCATGTGACTATTCGTGTAGATATTCGATACAGAAATATGATAAGGTTGTTCCAGGTTGTGTGGGAAATGCTTAGTGCGACATGGTGATTTATCATTGTTCTCTATGTGGTTGAGACCACTGTACGATTTATCTATTTTAGTGATAGAAGTCCACCCAATTCCCCTACTCCCTTTAGGTGGTCTTGTTGTAAGGCTACATGGTGATTGTAATGTACAAATTTTATGAGATTGTTGCATTATTTATTCTTGTGTTAAAGGTTTTACTTAAGTGTTAAGCCAGCAGTGTTTTGTTTCTTTGGGCTAATTAGTTATTTTAATTTTGAGATGGTCCTTTTGCCTCAAAGACCTGTTCTTTGTTAAATTTGTGATGTTGCAATGGTTGTCATCTTTGATCTTCACTTCTTCTTGGCTTGTTTTATTTTAATGTATTCTAATTGAGGATTTAACTTATGGACTTGTTTTACTTAATCCTTCTTGATTTGAGGCATTTTATTGTTGCAACTGTTGGCATGTGTGGAGTAATGTGACTTCTGTAAATTGCCTTATCTAGGAGGGGCCCCTGGCTGGTTGTATGGGGGAGTAGGTGGCCTAGGGAATTCTATTGTGAGGATTGGGGTTGCAAAGGGGACTGGTATGGGACAGTCATAATCCATCCATCCCCCTAGATCTATGTGTGTGTTTCTTGCATACCTTTCTCTTGGAGGATAACACCTTAAATGAACATGAGCAAGGTATTAGGAAACGTGAGGAGGGGTCCTTGAGAGGGCCCTGATACCATCTTTCTTTTTCGGTTACTTGGCACTAAAGTATTAATGATATTGGTTTCCTTTGGAGGTGATACTATATGGTTTTATGGCTAACTAGATGAGTACTAGAGACAACTATTGAGTTGTGGGAAATTGATGTCATTCATGGACTCCTAGTTTGGGAAGCTACTATCAATTTTGGGATGCTAGCACTACTTTTAGATAACAAGCCCTAAGGTGGCGCTAATTGATCCAACAGTTACGAAGAGGGAGATGGATGGAAATTTTGGAAGAGTTGATGAGGCAGTCTCTGTAAATAGGCATGCATGACAGTTAGAATTGTTACCTTTCACTTGAGTGAGCACGTATTCATTTTAAGTGTAATGTTTATATGATATCAGAATAATGGAAGTCACTGATACTTAGAAGAATCCTCAGGAGGATTGACCTTGCACTTGGTCAGTTGGCCAAAAACCCAAGGGAGGGTACAAGGCCCTCAGAACATTCTTATCGAATGAAATTATGAAAATTCCTCGGTGCAATATTGGGCCTATTGTGTAATTTCCTGTAAGTGACTCAAGATCCGGATTGATCCCGATGAGTCTAAGTCTCTGGTAGAGCAATTTATTGATTCATGTCCTTGTTAGCTCATATGGCTGTTGTGTTTACCTATTGGATAAAGTTTTGATCTGTTTGACCAGTATAGGCCCGTTTGGCCATTATTTTATCTACCCTATATTGGGTAGCGATAGGGTCCATTAGACCCGGTTCTGTATGAACCAGTTTACCCAAAGGACAGAAGAGCCCGGCTGGCTTTATTTCAGTATGTCCCGTTTTGGATACTTTAGCTCGAATTGGCTATTTGAAATTCTTGAGTACTTAGATTGACTAAGATAATATAATTCTTCTAATCTACAATGGTATATCATTTCTCTTGGATTCTAACATAGGTTGGAGTAAACTTCTAACATAACTAGAAATTTTAGATAATGAGTTTCAGTACTTAACATTTGGAGTCGATGTGTAAGCAGTAAGGTTGTATAATCAAATATGAAAATCTCACATTTACTCAACCCCATCTTAATGCAAGACAAAGAAGGTGGCTAGAATTTCTAAGTGAGTATGATTTTGAGATTGAATATATCGAGGGCGAGGAGAATAGAGTGGTTGATGCATTAAGTAAAAGAAGACACATTATAGAAACATCAACACTTCAAACCAACCTCAAATAAAAAAGAGAATGATCCATGGCGTAATCAAGTGGGGGAAGCTCTTGAAGTATCTCTGATAGATCAAAAATATGCAGGGTATACTTTTGATAATGATGGATTGCCAAGGGAGAATCTATGAACCTAATTTTTTTTTACCGAACTTAGAAAGTTGATTCTGAGGTTTAATTATCTTTGATGATGGAATTTTAAAGTGAATTACAAGAATGAATGATCAAGGTCATAACATTGTAATAGCATCAAAGGAGGTTTTAAAATGAGAGAAAATTAAGGATATGAACAAAAAGATCAGACAGTTGGACTTTGAGTTCAGTACGATTTTCATTATGATCAAGTATGGTCAAAGGAAAAGGAGGACAATAAATGTGACCCTCTTATGCAGGAGAGAAACTAACTTAAAGGTGGATTTAGAAAGATAACTCGATATAAATTATGATATATCTCGGAAGATGGAATAATTAGTAAAGGAAGATAATTTATATAATTTCATTTTGGATATGTTGACTTTGGATATGATCAATTATATCTATGAATATTTTATTCTCTATGAAGGGAAATAGTCAGAAACCAAAGTGAGGAGCAAGTGTACTTAGCTTTATTGTGAACGGACTAAGGTAAGAGCCTTCTTATATGGAAATGAATCTCCTAAAGAGATGTTAGAAAATAATAATATTCTGATTCTCGCATTTAGTAATTTGACCTCTTGACATTGAAATCTATTTTGGAATACTTTCATTTGCTCTTGAGTATACCACTCTCATGATGAACCCATGAGTGTGGGGATGTTTTACTTTAATCAGTTCACATGTGGAGTTCATGATAATAACACATGTTTGATTTGGTGGCTCCATTCTATGATATAAATTGTGGAGAAGTTATATTAGCTAGTTATGATAAAAATGTGCTTAGTGATGATACTCTTGCAAGCTAGATCTCTTCCTAAATTTTTAGACACTTATTCACTATTGTTGTATTTCACAAGACTCCTATAGATAATTATGAGGAAGTTACTTACATGATGAAGTAAAGATTTAAAAATGGCATCTTTTGTAACATATGATCACTACATGATTAATCTTGATGATTTATTACTTTAATTTATTTTTCATTGATAAATCAAAGTACTTTGTGATGAATTGCTACACACCAACATGACAATCTTAGAAGCATGGTTAAACAACACCATGATTAACATCATAATATGATATTTCAGACAACCTCTGCAAGTGTTTATCTTAGACACAGGAAAATTTGAATGAATGAGTATACTGGAATAATCAACATTCTTGACTAGAAGACAAGCTGCAAGGATATGCTCAATCAGGTTTGAAAGGTTAAAGTAATTTCTTAAACTCATATTGTTATGATAATACATGGATGCTTTATCATTTTGGAACATGGTAGAAGTTTTGATTTATGTTGAGCATTTTGTCTACCTCAATTTATGAACTATAGTCAGTGATGTTTTGCATCGGGACGATGCAAAGTTTTAGGGGGGAAGTATGTCACGACCTACTAGTATAGTTTACAAAATATATGAGTTTGGTTAGATTTTAGTATAGATGTAATAACTACTTTAGTTGTATTTCGTTATTCAAATACTCAAATCATATCTTTTATATTGCTAACCCACATAAAAGATATTAATGACCTTTTAAAGATTAAATAATGGAAACAAATTTGTCAAGTCATATTAAAAATATAATAATAATAATAATAATAATAAATAAATGATTTTTAGACAATTTAAATAAATAAACTAAAAATCTAGAAGGGAGTACACTTCTAGAAAAAGAGAAATAAATGAGGATTCAACTCCCCTCATTTCCAAGTCAATTTTCAAAAATAAAATTTAATGTTGAAAGGAGATTTTTCCACAAGAATTAATTTCAAATTGGAAAATTGAAATAAGGTATTAAATGGGTTAGACTTGACTCCAATGACTCAAACTTTCCATCATGTGCTTGGAAAAAAATGGTTCGAGATAAGGACTGATTTTTTTTCTATAAATAGCCACCAAAAGGTGAAGGGAAGATGCACTTGGTTTTTGGTTGGATTGTTGCAGCATTCTGTAAGAGCAACCCTTCCTTCCATAATTTTGTTTCTTATCTTTTTGAAATTTTTTCAATAGTCCATTATGAATCCATGAGTTTTATTTTATTTTAATTTTTTTCAATTTAGTATTGGGCTCATTTCGATGGAATGTCTTAAAATAATTACAAGTTGACAAGTGGCACACTATTGTGTTAAGTTTGGTTCATAAAACGAAATTAATACCAACTATCTTGATTTAATATAGTTTAACTACGTGTTGGTTGTTTGCATTATTTAACTAGCCTAGATTAATGTAAAAGAGATTGTATTCCCTTACAATATATATATATTCAGGCATTCCTAGAGTTGCTCAAATTTTTCTGTCAAACATATTGTATAGGATAATTTACTTACAGTCCAAGCTCGAGCTGTAATAAATTTGCACCTTACTTAGGGAATTGACATCAAATTCCATCCACACATAAGAAATTAATTATAAATTTGAAATCATTAAAGAAAGAATTTATGCATGTTTTTGTGAGGAAATTAATTACAACATGAAATCATTCAAGAAAGAAATGTGCATAAGTTTTAATTACAATTTGAAATCATTCAAAAGGGAATTTGTGCATAATTTTTTGTGAAGGCTTTGCTGATTGGAAGTGGCGCTTGCAACTATAAAATTCTTTGAGGGGGGAGGCCGTGAGCCTTCCCACACAGTGTGGGAGGCCAGAGAGGGGGTTGTTCCCCTGCTGTGACATGCCTCTCTAAGACAATCTATCAAACAGTTCACATTTTTGTCAATAATTTTACTTTTTGCATACATGTCTAACAAAGAATATCAAACTATAATATCTTACAAAAATTCCCTTACCATTATTCTTTGAGGAATGTCCATACCCTGCGCCAAAGCTCCATTTTCGACACAGGTAGGAGGAGACGCTGTCAAAGGTTGTAGAATTTGGCTTTACGCCTGCCAGTTGCATTTGCTTGAAAGTTTCTAAAGCCTTTTCAACAAATCCATTTTATGCATATCCTGCAATCATTCTATTCAGTTAGATGACTTTTCTTTGAGGCATTCTGTCAAACAGTTGACGTTCCTTGTCTGTGCTTCCTCATTTTGCATAAATGTCTACTAGAGTATTTTCAACTATAATATCTGACAAATATTCCCCTTCCGTTTTGCTTTGATGGATGTCCCTACCCTGTTCAAAAGTGCCCATTTTGGCACAGGCAGGGAGGACGCTGGCAAAGGTCATGGAATTTGACCTTACACCTGTCAATTGCATCTGCTTGAAGGTGTTTACAGCCATTTCAACAAATCCATTTTGTGCATATCATGTGATCATTGCAGTCTATGGAAATTGTGTTTCCTTTAGGCATTTTGTCAAACAGCTCACGTGCCTTGTCTATAATTCCACGATTTGCATACAGATCTACCAAGACACTTACAACTACCACATCTAACAAAATTCCCCCTTCCATTATGCTTTGATAGAAGTCCATACCCTGTTCAAAAATGCCATTTGGGCACAAGCAGGGAGGACGTTGGTGAAGGTTGTAGAATTTGACTTGACACCTGCCAGTCCCATTTGTTTGAAGGTTTCTAAAGTCTTTCCAACAAATCCATTTTGTGCATATCCTGCAATCACAGCATTCCATGCTCGGCCACATTTCTTGAGACATTCTGTCAAATAGGTCACTTGCCCTGTCTATGCTTCCACATTTTGTATACTTGTCTACCAGAGCATTCCCAACTATCATATCTCACAAATTTATTTTTCCACTACGCTTTGAGGGATGTCCCTTCATTTTTACTGAGGTCTAACACTACACATTATTATAGTGCAAACCTACTTTCAAATTTCTTCATTTAGTGCCCCAATGATCCCCACAGGAAAATTGCCCATGTTTAAAATGATGAAAGGGTTCAAATCTCTCACAACAATTTCTGTAGATAAGTTTCATTGAAGTCTGGCAATCAGCACATACTGGAAGGTACTTAACAACTCTAATCGTAGCTCTATGGAGCATGTTTAACAAACCAAATGCAATTGTAAATATTTCACTGTAGTGATAGAGAAATAATTCTCTTTCCTTTTTCCACAGCAATAAGTAAGGGAGAAGACCCAATAGCTAAGATAATTCCAATGGCTGAGATAGTATTTGAGACATTAAGACCCAATAGTTGAGATAGTATTTGTGCAGTTTAGAACTAGTAGTTGCAACTTCAAGGTTGATAGTGTTGACTATAGGTACTAATAATTGAATGGAATGTGTCCTTTAGAATAGCTAAGAAATTGTGGAGATATGTACTTTGCATAGGCTTTTCTTGATTGATTACACATGATAACTATGTTCCTCTCCTATTTGTGTCAATAAGAGTATGAGAAAAGTCTTCAAAAAAGTAGGGTTCAATGTTGTACATAATTTGATGATTTCAACATGCATATTCATATGCTCGTGGATTGTTAAAAATATTTAACAATCAACAATAACATTCTTTACTTTATGATAAATTATGATATTTAAGTTTTAATGGCATTCCTCTTAATATCATGCTATCATAAAACTTGGTTTGACCTTCATTGACTCAAATTTTGATTTCTAGAAACCATATTAAGTAGAGATATTCAAATTTCAAGAGGGTTGAATGTTCTTCAATGGGAAAACAAGTTTCTTATAGATTGATAAGAGGTGAATTCTCAATTTTTGTAAGACTTATCTTATTTCACATAAGCATTATAAACAGAGAAGAAAGAAATAGTTAGGGGGATAGGCCAAGCTCCAGAGTGAGAAAGATAAGTGAATTGAGGAGGAATATAGCAGAGGGGCATTTGAAAAAGGTTTGATTTGGGGTTTTAGCTGCCAGAGAAAATATATACATAGCAAAGAGGCCGCCAGTGTAAGGATGGAGATTAGAGGTCGATTTGTAGCTTGAGGAAGCTAAGGCATAAGACAAAAAGGAGAATTCCAAACAATACCAGGAACAAGTATAGAGGAAAGCAAAGATTGGGTTGTTGCTAGTAAAAAGAAATAAAATAAAAAGAATGAATTGAGGCTTAGCCCACATAGAGGAAAGAGTATAGAGATGGCTGCCAGAGAGGTAAAGAAGACTTCTGTGTATGAAGATTGGAGAGAGATATAGATCAGTTTTAAAATATTAATGTAAAGTTGTTTGGTTATTTAAATTGGAATAAAATTTGAATAATTTCCTGTGGCAATCTGGTATTGAGTTGGGCAGAATGATGCTTGTAAGTGTTTTGTGAATTATATATATAAACAATTTTTCCAGCCTGCAAGCACTGTGGAATTTGTTAATCTTCAACCTACACACCATAAATACATAGAAAACCAGTCATGTAATGCGAAAGACTAATATTTTTTATATGGATAAAAATATAAAGAGAATTAGGTTTATTTTATTAACTTAAAAAGAAAAGAATCGATTTGAATAAGAAAGGTAATATTCTTATATTATAAAAATGTACAAATTTGTATACTTAATAGAAAATAATTTTTTTTTTTAGAAAAAAGCGGGTTTTATTATCTACTAGATGGCTTTAAAGGAAGATAATATAGGATATTTAATTTGTGTAGTTAAAAATAGAAAATTAAATAGATTTAAATCATATTGTTTGATATTGGAAATGAATGGAGATATTTAGTGATCATTGAAAGTATTTAGTTGAAATGAAAATATTTAATAATTTTTTATAATTAGAAACAATTAGTTTTATATAAAAGGCTTGCAATTTGCATTAATTAGTAAGTAACAAATTAAATATATTTTATTAAGTTAAGTGTATGAATTTAATTATGCTTGAAAGTATTAATTACTTTGTTAATAATATTTTTTATTTAAGAATGTATAGAAAGGTAATAGATTTGATAAATCTAAATGTTTATTAGAAAAAGAACTTTAATGGTTAGTTTTTAATGAAATCTGTTTGGATACTTATCTTGTTTTAAATTATAAATGGAAATTTTAGATAAATATAACTCATTTTATTTTGGAATAGGAAATCAAGGAAAAGATTTAGTTGATATTATTTTAAAAATATTTAGATTTAAATAATGAAAATATTTAGTTGAAATTGTTATTAGAAGAATTTAGTTTTGCATTATTCAATTTTCTTATAAAACAATAAATTAAATGTGTTCCACTAATTTAAATAAAAAAAAGTAAATTGTGTATTGAAGTCCTTATTATCTCTTATTATCAATATGTTATAATCTTTTATTTAAGAAGATATTCGATGGTGGGTAAATTAATTAATAAGGTAATATTGATATTATTAAAATTAATTAGCCTAGTGGTGGAAGTTATAATGCAAATCCTTTAGACTAAAGTAATAGGATTCATTGAGACAACATCAATATACCATATGGTGATGGTGAACATAAGTGAACTCTAGGTAAACTTGCAATTTAGTTTCCTTTTTAATTCAAATTCCTTAGAAAAAAAATATTTCTACCATTTTTGCCCACTTGTATGGTTGACATATGGGTGGGCTTGTTAAGGAGCAACCATATTAAGAAATAAGACTATAATTATAAATGGATGAAGAATATTAAGAGATTTTTTTGACATAAATATGTGAAATATACAAAATAACAATAATATCATTTTTATTCAAACCATATGGAATCATATATCTACTAGTCATGTGAATGGCCAAAAGAACTCAAGATATAATTGCTATCACTAGCAAAGTCAATGATTTTTACCTTCACTATTACACAGTTAACCATAGGTTCCGAATGGGAATTATCTAGTTTGACTTGCATAGAGAACATATGGTTTCCAAGAGTGCTCAAATAGAAGGAAAAAAATAGACAATTTTCCCATTCGTGACCATCACAACACGGAGTTGCCACGACAAATGAACAATTAATAAAAACCATATCAATTTCATCACTTAGATTAAAACGCTTCAATCACAAAAAGAGCAACCTATTTAATACACATATGAATAGTTTTATTCATCATATAAATATTATTTTCATTTCATTTACATTTCCCACCTTCCTTTTTCAATTACAATTGTTATAAATAAATTATTAAAATATAAAAACTACAATCTACTACCAAATTGGTTGCATGTCAAAATGAATAAAAAATAAAAATAAAACTTTATCTTGAGAATGAACTATATTAATAAAAGATGATCAGTATTTTAAAACTTCATTAAAAAAAATTATCTTAAGAATGACCTATATTAATTAAACTACAATCTACTACCAAATTTAAGAATGAATTGTATTAATAAAGGATGATTAGTATTTTAAAACTTCATTAAAAAATTTATCTTAAGAATGATCTATATTAATTAACCCTAAAAAGGGTTGGATATCCGCTCACAGTTGTATCAAACATAGTGCAAGACAGAACTACATATTTGCATACCCCAGTGTCAATCACATCCGGAGGGGGCCTTGATCCCGTAGATACATGGTATGTAGGTAATCTGGATAGTGAAGGATGCCCCCAGTACTCAAGTTCCCCGGATACATGGTATGTAAGTAGTCTGGACAACGAAGGATGCCCCCAATCCTCAGGTCCTCCGGATATAGGGTGTTCTATAATTAACATCAGGATCTTAACTTTCTGTGTAGTGATTTCTGAGTTGTGTTAACATGAGATTGTCCAGTTAGTTTTGTGCAGATGATAAGGATACCAGTCACTAGAAAAAAAGTAAGTTGTCAGAAATGAATGCATGGTGTAGTGAAGAACTTAAGGTATGTGTTGTTCAGTTGTTATTTTATGCTATCTTGTTAAATGTACTATCTCTCTTCACTAGATCAAGATTGGTGATCCTTTTAGGACTTGATGACCTTATAAAACTAAGCTCTAATTGTCTAACCACAATAACATTTATTGAGAAATTCTTAGAATTAATAGTAAAATTTCACGAATCTACATTTCCTACATCTGTTAGACCAAAAATTTTAAATTCCTCAGTATTCTCGCATTCAAAGTTTAGTATTATTTTAATAAGGAGTCGGGTCCTCACAAGGTGGAAAGGCATTTATCATGCGTGTGGGGGCTGATTAAAAAATTAAAAGAACTTGTATTTATAAAAAATGTTTTTCCATAATGACACATGAACTATTTTTGGCCTTTTAAAAAGAATTGTATTATTAGAAAATGGAAAAGTGAAAAATACCATGATTGTATGGTTAAAAAACTTTAGTTAATAAAAAAATCACTTGAGAATAGTGGCAAATAAAAGAAGAAGAACAAAAAGATAATTCAAGTTATATCAGTCATTCCATCAATCAATACACAATAAAATACAAGAAGCAAGTATGTGAATATCAATCAGTAATCAAACACAAGGAATACAATTTAAGTTATATAATCAAAGGACATTGAAGCATTTAAGAGACAGTAATACATATAACAGCAGACTTAGATCTATACACACACACACACACACATATATATATATGGGGAGTTTATAATAGAAAGAAAATAAGGAAGAGAAAAAGGTGTGATGCCCCGTCATGCAACCCTAGAGTATTAGACTAACAAGAGCAAAAATAACAGAAATATTTTTTTTGAAGAAAGTAAATGCATTAATCATTAAATATAATTACACTATTAACAACATTAAATGAAATGAACAGCTAATACCTCTAGGGAACATAAGTGCACCAAATAAAATTATAGCAATACAAGTGCTATGCACCATAAAACAACAAAAGAGTATTACATTATACATTTGCAGAGATGGATAATTACAAAGGTTCAATTCAAGATTACAAGACCGATCACATCGGTTTACAAATAATACAATTATGAATGTATACTACAACTCTGAAGGTGTAGAACAAATCTGGAATTGGAACACTTTTGCACTGATCTTGAACCATAACATCCAAGAAGACCAATGGATAGCTCTTCCTCCCAACCATGTGGAACCCTAAGGTCCATCCCTCCAAGCTAGGAGATAACAATGAGGTTCCACTAAGTCAAAGGTTACAAGCAAGTAGAAACAAATTTGACATAGACAACTCAGATCATCAATACAACACAATTCAACAAGACTACTCGAATCGCCAAGACAAGACAGTACTCTAGAGGCAACAACAAAAGATAAAGAGGAAGTAACTAAGTTGCGGTAGGGAGAGTGTCATCGCATGGTCCTAGCATGGGTTATCCAGGCTATCTCTCACTAGAAACTGGCCCCCATCTATGGTTACCCTGGCAGCCTCTCTTCTAGGCACCGGCCCCATAGAGTGACACATGCGGAGCTGACACATCCTCTCATGGAGACAAGGAGGTCAACCTTGCCAACTAGGCCTTCTCATCCCATCCTTAGCCTACAAGAGCACTCAAGGCATGGGCGAGGCATCTTACTTAGCTTGTTATGTAAATTACTACCCAACCCTCCTAAATAGATTATTAAGTTATCACTTGATTACAACTTCCATGGGGTTACCCAAGCAGCCACCTTGGGCACCGGCCCCACCATGAAAGCCACTCTCCTACCTACAACTAGCGACCTCTAACCAACCATCCAAAACCAATAACATGCAAGGACAAGGGTCTACAAGACATCCATTTCTTACATTCCGATCCATTACATAGGCCCTTCAAACTTTAACCTCAATAATAAAAGTTCCATTATCCCCTTCAAAACTCAAATCAAAACAACATTAGAATAGAATGACACAATTAACAAGTTGAAACCCAAGCATTTAAGCCTCTAGAGTCAGTAATTTTGAACTCTTTACCAAAGTCACAAAAATCCTACATAAACTACATGCAGATGGCCTTCAATTCCATAAACTCATAATCCATGGACCACAACATATTGTTTAATACAAGCAATTATTCATCACATAATAATCAAGAAGATATTTCTTAAATGAGCCATTAACAATTACACATCCAGAATATCTAGAGAACCATTTTCTATGAATTCCTTAAGTAACAACTACTAAGTAATTGATGTACCAGGGAAAATATAGAACTTACCACTTAGTCAAGCTTATAAGATAATCATTACAATCATCTATAATTCATACAATTATTTATATTTCATTGTAGAATACTAATCATTAAGGAAAATACTTCTATTTAGAAAACAAGTCTTATTCAATCTTCATGATAATCTTCAACTTACAACATAAGGTTATTTATCATTATCCTAATATGTTAATCCCATGATCTAGTCATTTTTCCACTAAGTGACATAGTTTCACATGTTACCATCTCACACAAATAAGGATCACCTAGAACAGGATACTCAATAAGAATTTGATGTTGATCGAGCAAACAAGGGTATCTCCCTAAGGTAAGAATATAATTCTAAACTAAATAAATTTTGTAAAACAATAATTTAAATTCAAACTAACTTAAATCAATATAATAACACAACTATCTAATATTTATATCGGCTTAAACAATATATTTAAATGATCTTATTACACCTCAACCCACTTATTACATAAAATGAAATTACTTATATTCTAAAATATATATACAAATGTCCATTATAGATGATAAATAGAAATGTATTCTATTAAGCAAGATTATAACTAAAGTGCAATACACATACATATATAATTAACTATCTTGTATTTTCGTTATTGCCCCATATCGAATGGCATCTATACAGCATTCATAGAAAACAATACACTTTTATTTACACAAAAAGAAGACTTTCTATTGATAAAACCCTACGACTATGATGATTTGATTTCATACTATATACTTTCTAATAATGATACTTCAACTTCTAAAAACTGGTTGCCATAATTTCTTGGCGGACTCAGACAACTCGTAGTAATGGAATAGTCACAAAAATCAGGAAGATTTACTGCAATCAAAACGCATAATAAGGCATTCGATCAGGAAAAAGATTGATACAACAAATGATGACGGAAGAGTCGACTTGCAAGAAAATATTTTCATTTGATCACTATTCGATTTCAAAGGCATTACTTGCATCAAATGATGGTTGTAGCATTGATTAAAGTGTTGAAGAAGCGGTAGAGAAATGATGGGTCTAAGCATTTGAAGAAATCAATGGTTTTAGGGTTTGATTTGACATTTGCAACATTTTTAAGTGTTTCCTCTCAAAAATTGACGCCACAAGGAAAGACTCTGGTATCCTTGGCCCAGCTATATGCTATAACATGACTTGGTACTTACTAAGGCAACAGAAGAATTCATTGCTAAACTTTATATTTCTGGATTACTCGACTCATACCGAGGATGGTCAAATTCTAAATTAAATTAATACTGGTGTGACTTTATCTAAATTACAGGGGTGTAATTCTTTCTTTGACTAGCAAGGAGCAAAGGCACCTCTACTACACTTTAGGCCAACGACACAGAGTTCCATAGATGCACTATAATTTATTCTTTCGACAAGGGAAAAGTTGGTTGATCTAAATTTACTCCAAGGGTTTGATGGAAGACAAGATGTTTTCTTAACAAAAGAAAAATACACCCTAACAGTATAATAAGTCAGCTCGATTTGGAGAGTGATCATCTAATTCAAGCATGCCAAAATCTAAATCTTCAAACTCCATAATCGATTGAGCAGATAAAGCACAAAGAGGTCTTCAATAAGAAATATGAAGATATGCACCAAGTGAACCATGGAAAAAGGGTTTGCATATGTACAGTTTAAAAGATTACAATGCACTGGCACAAGAAATAGTCATAAAATCGCATTCAGGGTGCCCTATAACAATTTCATGTGGAAGTCTAGAGATGAGACACAAATGTCCATCAAACGTAGCATGAAGGCGGGGATCAATCAAGTGACCAGTATGATAACAACCTCAGGAAATGACCTCTAATGGAACAATAGGGTTGTAGGGAAAATTTACGATTGAATTTGATAAGAGAAAAGAAACCATAAGAGAAAAACTTTAAACCATCAGAATTCAGATGAACAAGACATTGCATGCAAACCCAAACATACAGATGAGACAAACAATTATTTTATTTCGCAAAGCATGGAGATACATACCGGTTTAAGCTTGCCCTCCCATTTTTCCTTAATCTCTTTGTCACAATTTTATTTTCCCCAAATTCTCTATCCCTTTTCCTCAGAACTCCTCCTCCAAATACCCCCAGAAACAAAATAACCCAGAGTCATAAATGCCCACTAACACCAAATCTGTTCCCTAGAATCCTCCCCACCAGAAGAATTTTAAATTTTTTACTAATATCAGAGATTCCCCACTCTAGAATCATAAATGACAACTAACCACACTTAATTATTCACCAGAATGATTCTATACATAGCTAAATATTAATGAATTAAAATAAAGCTTTTGACCTGCATATATGTTTTTACAAACATTAGAATAGTTAATTAATTCTGCATTAACATTTACTTAAATAGTATTCCAATTTTACGACTAAGAAAAAGTATTATAATGTTTGACAATAATAACATTATAATAATATTGATCCATAATGCATACTAGAATACACCTAGGCTGACTAAACAAGGACTCGACAATAAACCTACAAACCACATGACGACCAACAAACTGAAGATTGAACTGACCTAGGGAATAAACCTCATGTTATCTGCATCAACGTTATCCATTGGTGCAAGGGCCCGCTCAGACCTGCTAAGTCAGGTGGAGTCGAGGCCCGGTACATGCAACCTGTATCAAAACAATATGTTGCATACAGATATATGTATATACCTTCATAACACATACACAGAGTTAGGGATTCGCAGCGTAGTAGGGTGCTCAGAGTGAGCAATACTACACTGTGCCTTCTCTGAGATCATGACAATAACATATGCATTCCTAACTAGAAGTTAGATAACATTAAACTACGTAATCAAAATTATATCAATCTGTATAATCCATCTAGCCATCACCAAAACATGTCAAAACACATCATGAGCTAAAATATCAATAATGTCATCATGATCATGATAAGCATCAAACATACGTCTAACATCTCAAATATCCCAACTGACAAAGTGCAATATAAAACTACTAACTGTATCAAAACTATCTAAAACCATAGAAAACCAATATCTATCTCAAACAAAAATTGAGGGGCATTACAAAAGGGGTTTGAGGTATATACAGATCAACAAGAATAATTTTAAGTTAGAAAGTTATACTTGGGAGAATATACTTAGAGGCATATCTGTGTATTAAATTACAGTAGTATGTATATTGACTGCAAAGGAGAATCCTTTAAGAGTTCTCAAGGTAAGATTTATCTTGGTATAATGTATCTAACTTTATGATGAATAACACGTGATCAGTAGTGACTAATACATATAATTGAAAGATTGTCATATATATATATATATATATATATATATATATATATATATATATATTAAGTAATGGTATGTTCATCTCATTGCCTATTTACTTCTATTGCCTGCAACCTTAGGATAGGTTGGTTTTGTTAGGGAGAGGTTGAGTAATTCCATTCTGATGGGATTGTAGATGGTTTAGAGTGCCCTAGACAAGGTTGTTAGGGAAAGGCAGTGTAATCACATCCCAATTCATTGGAGAAGGTTTAGCACGCCCTAGACAAGTAATTCCCCATCCATGGTTGAGGATTAGAAGGGAAATAAGGTTGAGATGTGAACAAAGTGAAGTTAATACTTAGTTATTTCTATTGCCTATAACTTTAGGGTAGGTGGTTTTGTTAGGGAGAGGCAAAGTAATTCCAACTTGATGGGATTGGAGATGGTTTAGCATGCCCTAGACAAGGTTGTTAGGGAGAGGCGAAGTAATCCCATTCTAATTACATTGGAGAAGGTTTAGTGTGCCCTAGACAAGTAATTCCCCATCCAAGGTTGAGGAATAGAAAGGAAGTAAGGATTAAGACTTAAACATAGTCGATACTTAATTCTATTATGAATTGAACTGAATATTATCTTAATTTATTAATATTTAAAAGCTCTAATGTTCCTTTCTAGTGATATTATTGTATGCAAGTAAAGATATCAAGAATATCCTAAAAGGGGACATTACAAGTGGTATCAGAGCAGTCTTCCTTCCATCTTGTGAACAATAGTTGTTACATAATCTTATACTAAGTTATATTGTGGGCCCATAACCCACAAATCTTAGGATCATTCTCTACGTTATCTTATCATCGTTCATTGATTATTCAACTTGCTCAACAATCAAAGTCTTACTTGAATTTATCTTCTCTACAACATCATTAGCTTCATCTTTCAAATTTTTCATCAATATTGTTTCATTTCAAATCTCCAATTTTGGAATCTTAATACTCTCAAAATCTTCTTTAGCATTGAATCTATGATACTTGCATTACATCATTGTTATTTAAACATCGAACAAATGCTTACTTATACATTTGTCTTTCATTAAATCTTTGGTCACAAATTCTCTTTCATGGATTCACAATCATTTTCTCTTCACTAAAGCATGTTCATTCTGAATCAAACCATGACTTCGTCTCAACACATTGAAAGATAGACATTAAAAAGTGTGAGGTAATGAAAGAACTCGTTGTGATTGCTTGAGGACAAGCAATTTTGAGTGGGAAGGGTTCTCATGTCCCTATACTAGTGATTTATAATTGAATTGTTCATTGTAAATTGAATATGTCTATAATTAAAATATAAATAATATATTTATTTAAATTATATTATTAATAAATATAATTATAAATATAAATATTAATTATAACAATTTAAATATTATCAGAATTATAATCATTATGGTATAATATATTAATAAATATATTTATAAATACAATATGTCATATGAAACTAAATATAAATTATAATCTCTTTTGATATAAGACAAACCCTTAATGAGACAAAAATACCAAGCGATTATATTTGACAAAAAAGGTAAAAGATATATATGCAACGATCTTTGCTTAAGATTGGAGTTTTGTTTTAATAAAGTTTATAAAGGTAGTATTAAAGGTGAGAGGTCACTGTATGGTAGAAGTTCATATTAAAGGCAGCAATTCATAATCTAATAAGATAGCGAACCATCTAAAAGTCATGATGGTTGGAAAAAAAAATGTATATAAGTTTATAGTGAAGGATCGATGGGGGTAGGAGAAAGGAATACAATAAAAGACATAAAATAATCTAAGGAGAAGAGAAACATAACTCAAGTTATATCATTCATTCCATCAATCAATACATAATAAAATACAGGAAGCAAGTATGTGAATATCAATTAGTAATCAAACACAAGGAATACAATTTAAGTTATATAATCCAAGGACATCAAATCATTTGAGAGACAGTAATACATATAACAATAGACCTAGATATATATATATATATGGAGTTTATAATAGAAAGAAAATAAGGAAGAGAAAAAGGGGTCTGAGGTATATACAGATCAGCAAGAATAATTTTAAGTTGGAAAGGTATACTTGGGAGAATATACTTAGAGGCAAATCTGTATATTAAATTACATTAGTATGTATACTGACTGCAAAGGAGAATCCTTTAAGAGTTCTCAAGGTAAGATTTATCTTGGTATAATGTATCTAACTTTATGATGAATAACATGTGATCAATAGTGACTAATACATATAATTTGAATATTGTCATTAGACATGAATATATATATATAAAGTAATGGTATGGTCATCTCATTGCCTATTTACTTCTATTGCCTGCAACCTTAGGGTAGGTTGGTTTTGTTAACGAGAGGCGAAGTAATTCTATCCCGATGGGATTAGAGATGGTTTAGCGTGCCCTAAACAAGGTTGTTAGGGAAAGGTGGAGTAATCCCATCCCAATTCATTTGAGAAGGGTTAGTGTGTCCTAGACAAGTAATTCCCCATCCATGGTTGAGGATTAGAAGGAAAATAAGGTTGAGATGTGAACAAAGTCAAGTTAATACTTAGTTATTTCTAGTGCCTCTAACTTTAGGGTAGGTGGTTTTGTTAGGGAAAGGCGGAGTAATTCCATCCCAACGGGATTGGAGATGGTTTAGCACGCCTTAGACAAGGTTGTTAGGGAGAGGTAGGGTAATCCCGTCCCAATTACATTGGAGAAGGTCTAGCGCACCCTAGTCAAGTAATTCCCCATCCAAGGTTGAGGAATAGAAAGGAAGTAAGAATTAAGACTTGAACATAGTCGATATTGAATTGTATTATGAATTGAATTGAATATTATCTTAATTTATTGATATTTCATATCTGTAATGTTCCTTTCTAATGATATTATTGTATGCAAATAAAGAAATCAAGAATATCCTAAAAGGGTGCATTACATGATCAAACTAAAATAGATTTGACTAAGAAGGTAACTTTCTTTTGTATTGACTAGATAATATTTTAATGTAGAACATATCATTTAATAACATATAGCATAATGTTCTCATGGTCAATTAATATTAGGTCGAGGGAGAATATATAGAAGAAACAATATATTAAATACTATTAATATATAGTTTGTTTTTTGTTCAAGAGATACGAGACATTAAAGCATGGGATAATATGAATATCTATTGTTTAAAAAAAAGAAGAAGAAAGAAAGAAAGACGGGCGAAAAGTTTGTCGGATCTGATGAGGAGTCTGGAGACCTCCTCCTCAAGCTTTGTAAAGCTAAATTTCGATGGAACCCATTCTACGGGTTGTTGGCACTCTATTTAAATACCATCCACTTCAATGGTTAAACAGCCAATAGCAATTTTACACCTCATTCACAACAAAAAGTGGTAAATATTTGTCCTATTTTTATTGGCCAAAATTAACCTTTGACTTTTGAAGTGGATGATATTTAAGAACAGCCGGTTGTTGGAGCAAGAGTGGTTATGAGGAATGAAGTAAAAGATTTTGTTCATGGAGACTCATTATTCTTAAGTCATTATACAAATAATGAAGTAGGATGGAAGGGAGTTGTGGTAAGGATAGAATTAGTGTCCTCCGTTGACGTACAAATTCTTGCAATTGAAGGAGATTTGATTATTACAATCAATGCATTGAAGAAGTGGAGTTGCTCCCAATTGGATTCTGTTTCAAGGAGGTTTTTATTTTTCATTGTAGAAGATCGGCAAACTTTGTAACGGGTTACCTAACTAGCTATGGAGTTGATCAAGATTCCCTGACAGCATTATATGGTAGCCATACTTATGAAAGGATGAACTTGAACATTATTTAAATTTTATCCCTCGATAAATTTATAGATGCTTATAGTTTAAAGGATCGTTTAATGGTCCATTTACAAGTATTACCCTAGCTGATGTATATTGAATATTGTGGTTAGGAGATTTTGAGGCTCATGGGAGTTTACAACCATTACTAGCTATGATGCCGTCGTGGGTGGCTGGATAGTTATTTCATCGAATGTGAAGGCAGATGGCTATTGCAATTTGGCAATGGCAACGGCAGATTCAGGAGTCTTGGCACCTGGCATTGTTTATGGTGTGTTGTCTCCAAGCTATTATCTATGTGGATTTAATAATGGGTGGCAAGAAAGAAAAATCAGAGATCCTAAGCAAAAAGGAAAAATGGCAAATAAGCGTTTACAACTTTGATTTTGCATGTAACAATGATGCCGCGCTAGGATTTATTAAAGGTGTCTTAAGACAGAAGGGTTGGGCTTAACAAGGGAACCAAAATCTAAAGCTTCTATATGAGCTAATTTTGTGGCTAATTTGGCAATGGTGGTTCCTAATGCAAAAATATGGTTCTAGCTGTTGTGATTGTTTCTTCCATACTATTTTGGGGGATATGGAGCTAGAAAAGGAGGTGGAAGGTTCTAGTTTTTCGGTGCTCAAGGAAGTGAAAGAAATCTGAAGGGGATGTGTCCATAAATTCTTTTATGGTTAAGGGTTTAGTGCATTTGAATTTGAACACTATTTAAACATCATTCATTTCAATGATCAAACAATCAATAGCAAATTTACATTTTATCTATATCAAAAAGTGGTAAAATTATTTGTCCTATTTTTATCAACCAAAACAATTTCGCTGTTTCGCTGTTGAAGTGTATGAAATGTATGATGTTTAAGAGGTGAGATTTTTGTTTGCTAAAGGCTTACTGTAGTGATGTGGGGAAGGTATTGGCCATCTTTATGTGACTCACAAACATGGATGCTTGGAAGAATCCAGTGATTTTACAATCCTGAGCTTCTGTGGCGAATCCATTCATCGTGCATGGCATAGGAGGAACTGAGTTGTTGTGTTTGTGTCCCTTCTCTTGCTGGGGCTTTTTAGGTGCAGCATGCAGTTGGTGGAGAGCAGTTGAAGGGTGGTTGGTTGCAAGAGGTCGTGGATTGTGGGGAGGACGATAATGGAGAGTTTGTTGAAGAAATTGCAGAGGGTTTTTTTTTTGTTGGGTGTTTGTATCTTTGCAGCTTGTTTTCTCAACGATGGAGCTTTTCTGTTTTCTCCTGTGGGGTGTTTATACCTGAGCTAGTCTTATTTATATTCAACAAGTGAAATATTTATATTATATAACCCTCCTTCAAATTTGCAATAGGCACTAGTCGCCCTACATATATCATTAAACCAATGCTTGAACATTTTTTATATTTGTATAAAGATATATAAAGATGTAAGTTTCATGAAGAAAATTAGAATTTACAAAATTAAAATGTAATTCAGAAGAATTTTATAAGTGAAACTAATAGATAGATATATGACATATATGAACCATCTAACTCACATAAAATAACATTCTCACTAAATGATATCATAGCTACATACATATTTATGTAGACATCCAACAAATTATAATTTGGTTCATGAACTCTCAAATTTAAACAATTAAACAAGTTTAAATTAAACAAAATCTGTTGATTATATTTTAAATATAAACATTTACTAAGTCAACTATCTACATAAATAAATAAATAAAATCTTAATAATTGAATTTTTTAAACAATTAAACAAATTTGGTACATTATATTTTGAATATAAACATTTACCAACTCAACTATCTACACAAATAAATAAAATCTAAATAGTTAGAACTTTTTTCGAATAAATATTGTAGTGAGAAAATCATCTCTCAATATTTTGACTTAATAATTAATTATTTATTATCTTAATCTATTTTTTAATAAACTCTTTGATTAAGAATAATTTATGGACTGCAAAGCTATTTCATTGTAAAGAATCCAATGGTTGCCAAGTATCAATAACAACTACAACATCACACTTAGAAGAGACACAATCCCAAGAAATTTTTAAAATGTTAAATATGTATGTATTCAATGGCAAAATGCACTGGCATGCACATTAAAAAACTAACCATAAACAACTTTTAATAAGAAGTACTCTCCAAAAGTCAGTGCTTTCAACCTATAAACTACTTGAAAAATACACAAGCAATTATGATATTTGTCTTGTTAGTAGTTCTCTAAATCTTGTAATGATAAAAAGCTAACATATATAAACGTGTCATACATATTAGGTATGCATATATAAACGTGTCATACATATTAGGTATGTCTTAAAAGCATTCGGCCCCAAGAGTCCTAATGATGAAGACTTGGAATTATATAGGAAAAGGTCAACTAAAAATCAGAAGGAATGGTCCGTACTTTCGGAAACATAAAAATTAATTATTAATATCAAAATTGCAAAAATATACAATTAAAAAAAAATTCTGTTTCACTTGTTCTGAGAACTTCAGGATTTAACTGTGTAAGTTTTTTATCTCAATGTTTCGGATCACACTCCGTGATCCATCATCAGGAGAGCTAGAAACGTTGAGATAAAAAACTTACACAGTTAAATCCTGATGATGGATCACGGAGTGTGATCCGAAACGTTGAGATAAAGAACTTACACACAATTAAATCCTGAAGCTCTCAAGCATATTATCATAGACTGTGGAAATCTGATGTCGATTATGTTACACTTATTATTCAAGTAAATCTTATTGTTAGCTAGTATAAATATATATGGTTAGGAAATTATTTAGTAAAATGTGTTCAAACCCCTAGTTTTTCTAATTTTGGTAAAATTGTGTGAGGTAAGGCAATTGTTAATTTAATTTTTTGAAAAAAATTACATAATTTACTTTTTTTTTACTGGTAAAATATGTGAAGTACAGTGGTTGCTTATCTAATTTTTCCTACGGTGTGATTTCTTGAAGAGAAATTAATATCAAAATTAAATAAAAGATCTATTTAGGTAGAAAACATCAGTTCTAGAGTTTTCAAATTATGGACTCTACTCAGCAAGATAATAACATTGAAACCTTTTCAGAAAAAAAACGATCATCCAGATCTTGTTATTATAGTAAGCAAATCCCATTCACATTTATTCTCGTAAAGCAGCAAGGCTGAACTCAATATGTCAAACTGTCTTTTACTTTAGTTTCTGCCGATTTGCTCTGTCAAAACTCCGTCTGTTAAGAGCAACCCTCATCTAATCATCTTGATATTCACTATGACAAATATATAGATTTCAATTTACCAAAGTTCATAGTGCTAAAGCGAAATTTAGGTGGCGAAACCAAAAGAAAAACTGTACACCAGACGAGGACATGCCCAAAAGAATTCAAATAAAAAATATATATAGTGCACAAACCAATGCAAAAATACACGACTAGACATGATCAATGCAAGCTATATTTTGCTACAAAGAAATTGTTGCAAGATATATATAAGAAAGAAAATTTACTGATTCTTGCAATTAAGCATGCCCAAAGAAAGTAATTTGAGTGATAGGTTTCTGCATCTTCCTGTAAGCAAGAAATTCTTTCGATCATATTGGACAACAGAAGCTGGTGACAACAGATATTCTTCTTGAGGCATGTCCTTGTGGGCATGAAAGAATCAATAGAATTATAAGCATTATAAGATTCGGCCATGCAGCTCTCACCAAGAAACATGAGTCAGATGACAGATTAAAACTTGCAACACTTAGAAACTGTTTACAGATGCCACACATTTTAAGACCACCATTATATGGAAAATAAACTAATTCGGTAAACTAAATATAAAGCAATAATTATATATGCATTCGGACAAAATACTGCTAGTCACTACAAAGTACTGATAAAACGGCAGAAACAGAGGCTTGGCACTTATAAACATACATGAACATATGCCAAAACTAAAGACAGTAATATTGATTCAACACTAATTTCGATCCGGCAAATACATTATGGCATTGGTTTGATCCAGTCCTGGCTGGTGATCCTCATCCCTTTCTCACTGGCTTATTGGAACTCTTAAAATGAGATTTGAAGAGAAAAACTAAAAAAACCCTAACCTCCATACAACTGAAGTTTTGATAGGAACCCACCTTCTGCAACATACAAATTCAGACAATTTTGCTTTACATTCAGTTTTCTACAAAGCAACGCATGCAATTTTCATCTGAGGCCATCAAACCTGGATCAAGATCTTCAACATTATCAATAAGAGAGTCTGATTCCCTCAGGATGTTATCTTCAATGATTTCTCCTGCAAGCTCATTCTTCATACTGGAAAGGTCAAACTCCTTTAGCTCTAAAACAGTTTCAGATTGTTTGGCTTCCAATCTCTGATCATGATTAGAACTGACAGAAATATTATGGAACTCACTGATCACAGTGAACTTTCCATTCTCAATAGATCCATTGGTAGATTCAATGTCTGGCATGTTTAAGTTATCTCTCTCTGCAACTTCAGGTCTTGTCTTGGACTTTGTCTTTATAGTTTTCTCAGAAGACAATTTGGTCACTGATTTGTGCATGGACTTCTGTCCAGTCACTCTGTCTTTGTCAGAAGACTTATCTAAATTTGCAGAATTCTGAAGTTTATGTACACTCTTATTGATGCTGCTCTGCTGAGAAATAGGAGCTCCACTTAACCTAATAGGATTTCCATCAGATTCCATGCCCGAACTGCTTTTTCTACGCCCCAGCTTAGGTGATTTAGCACGAGTAGGAGGTATCTGCATATCATAAATCTTGATCAAACTTTATGCCTAAGGATCTTCAATTTTCATATAAAAATACAAATCTATAGCTGATAACTATTATCATTTATTATTTTAAAGCAACATCTGGAGAGGCATTGCACCAATCCTTGTTATGGTGATCTACATAGTCACCACAAACACAGCATCATCCATGGTAGGTAGCAAAATATAGCAAATGTGTTGGTGACCAACTTACCAACCTCATGCAACAAAACCCTAGAAATTTGTTTTCTATTATATAGCCACTGCATCCATATTAATCAGACATATTATAAAGAACTTCTGGATGGACCATTAATGTGACAAGTAAACAGAAGCCTCCAAAGTATCTTCTGGCATATGTTTAAGAGCAATTTACCCAGAAACTAGATGCATGACACAGTAAGAGTTGACTGCTATATATAAAGTACAAATACAGTGTAAGAATAACTACCAGCTGGCTTGTTAGATGTTCCAGACAATTAGCATTACAAAGAGACAATTCTCCATCGACAAAGTAAAAAACATTATTTAAAAAGACATTGTACATTATTTTAGTAATTATAGCATAGAACAGCGAACACAATATGTTTCTTCAAAACAGCAAAATAACCTGCTATGTCTACCTTCTTTAGCTCAACTTTTGGCAGTGATGCTTCATGGTAGAAACTTGGCATTGGTGTAGCTTTAAATGTTAAACTCTTCCTAAGCTCCTTTATGGCAGCTTCTTTCTCCTCCTACGGACACACAATTATGGACACAATTTCCATAAGCAAGGATGAAGCACAAAAGAAATTCCACCATACCATTTACAATAAAATGACTAGAAACTGAAGTTTAACTGAAAATACAGAGCAGCACCTTTTATCACCAAACAAAATAAAACAGGATAACAAACAACATTGCCCCTAATGAGAATGGTGCAGTTCTAAAACCTTCGTCTTGGCCTGCATTTGATTTATTTCTGCCTCCCTTGCGTGGAGCTTTTCATCTAACTTTGAGAAAAACTAATGCATTGTACAAACAAATTGTTGTTGTCAATATCATCCATATGAAAACGAAACAGAAATTATTAAGCGATTATAAATCTATGTTGACCATAAACTACCTCTTTTCGCTTTTCAGCTCGTTCATCACATCTAGAAACAAACACATGTGAAGAAGCAGAACTTGCTGCTCTGGGTCTATAAGCCTTCGCTGAAGTCACAGTGCTAGAAAACGTTAAGGAAAAGGAAGCTCAAACAAATATGCATAGACAAAAAATATATTTGAGTTTAAGAAAAGAACAATGTCAAGGTAAAGAAACTAAAACCAACAAAGGGTTAAATCACTAATGCTTAGGTAAAAGGATATGAAGAAGCTACAGAACAAGTTTCTTCAACTTCAGCATTTGATTGTTCTTGTTGAATATCCTTCAGAACATGTCTATTCAACCTGCATTTGAATCAAAGAAAGCTAAATGCTTAGACATAAAATACAAATTAGTTACACATTTGACAATGATATTCATCCCTGTTTGTCAGAAAGAGCTTGGAAGAAAAATAGAATTAAATCATAAATTCTTTGAGAAGTTATTACCGGTAAATAAAATACATCAAATGAAAACTAATGACAAGGAGGTCAACTGAACAAAATAAAATGACTCACTTCGAATTCCCGGAACGTGAAAGCTTTTTTGTTGAAGATGAGAAGGAGTACTTGGCAGCTAACTGTTCAAGAAACATAAAAACAAAACCCAGCTGAAGATATGGCCTAGTTAAGCATGTATAAATATTCTCACCCCACTTGATACAAGATATTGTGCAACATCAATGACAATAACAAGACGAGAATTATCTCATTCAATCCTATTATAATCCAAAGATGTAATTAATTGTACTTGAATTGTTTACCTGTGTGTCTTTAGTAACTGACGAAGATGTGCTACTTGTGTGTGCTTGTCTTGACATACTACTAGTAGAATCATATTGTGAACCAGTAGAAGCCCTCTTTCCAGTAGATAAAGAAAATGGTTGTGGAATAGTATGGTTTGATTGTGAGCCTCCAACATTAACTGTGCAGGGAACTGAAGCACACAAACCATGTACCTCAACTGGAGATTTGTCCTGTGTAGATTTTTTCTGTTTACAACTTGAATCCAAGACACCTTTTACTCCACCCTTTACAGTTCTACTCACATTCTGAGGATGTTTCGATTTTTGGATTTGAGATAATGATGAACTTCCCCCTTTTCCAGGAACACTAGTGCCAGCCTTCTGTAATTTGGACTGTATAGAACAATGCTTGGATGACAATCCAATTGCCTGCAAGATGCACATCAAGAGTTGGCAAAAACATTCATTATGTTAGTTCTATACATAAGGACAAACAGAGATGAATAAGCACGTATAGCAAAAGCAATCTGGTGCCTATACCTTAGTACCATGTGTATTTTTCCATTCATAATTGACTTCAGATTGTTCCTGCTTTTCAATTGTCATATTGGACTGCTGCTCCACCTCCAAATGTGATTCGACATCATCAGTGATACCAAATTGAGTAACTCTTTTATCTGCAGCTTCTTTTTCCCTCTCTTGGACATCAATACCTGGCACCAAAATCTCCTCAGGCCCATCTGTTTTTGAATTGCCTGTGATTGTATTTGCATCATGGTCTATGTTTTCCTTTTCATATTTTCCTGAGCCAGAAGATGAAGTCAATTTTGCATTATCAGAAAAGCTACCATTATTCTGATACACATTCATGTGTTGAGCATCCAATGTTTCCTCAATATGAGTACCTGCATATCCTCCATCCTTCATAGACTTTGCCACTACAGAGCTGGATCCAAGCTCTTCCATCTATGAAACACACTTACACAAGTTCAATTTTATTCACTACCACCCAACTGCAGGAGAGGAACGGAAAAAACAAAGAATGAGTCATAAACAGACCTTTATTAGTTATATGTTGATCTTTGCTATAGTCAAAACTGATTTTCTTCCTAAACTCTACCCTAGAAATCTAAGCAAAACAAAGTACATGCCTTGAGAATTAAGCAGCACACCATCTTTAACCTGAAGTAATAGAGAGTTGTTTGATAAGCTTTTCGGTGATATAATATAAAATTTGATCTACTAGTCATACCCCACACTCTTGTAGCAGTGTTCCAATTGTTTTTTTATTGAGTTATCAGTGGGCATAGGGTATACACATCATTTATGTTCATCAAGTTGTAATTTCAACAAGCTATTACTTTCTAGAAAATGATGTCTCTGTGGGTATTCTAACATTTTAATTGATAGTTACAAAGGGCAGTAATAATGCAATAGTGGTTTCGCTTGGATAGCTGTTGCAACTATTTTGGTTTATTAGGGTTCTAGTGGTGTCTCAACAATTATAAATTTCAATTTGAGACCAACTTGTAAGAGATGGAGCATATAATTCTTAATATTTAATGTATTCGAATAGAGGAGCAATTTGCCTGAGACAACATTTTAAGACAAATGTTATAATGATCCAGAAACTTATTAGATAAGAGGGATGATGATTGGAAGGGGTGATAATAAAGAATTATTTAATGGAATTTACTCTCATATTATTACAAGTAAGCCAAGTTAATGGAATGAATGACAATCCACAAGGTGTCTATTTGCTCACAGTTGATTTGAATCTCACAATTATCAAACAGGTTATGCTAATTTCTCACATCACTTGTCCATTGGGTGAAAATTAACTCTCATATGATAAGGATACATGGTAGAAATATGCTTGTGTGTGATTTGGAATTTACAGCCCTCAAACATGTTGCTGCTACGCCCTTAACCCATAGCATGCATGGGGATATGTGTAGCCAACTTGTGGCTAGAAAAACCTTTCATTAAGTTATATTATCATTTCTATAGTTTTATACAGGTAGTTAGGTTGACCTGGGTTGTCCCCATGGCATAAATATGGTATATATAGGAGATAATGATTAGTTCATTATCATCATAGTGTGAATTATGTTCTTGTTAAGACTTTGGGAGGTTGCCCCCTCGAAGTGGCTTATTATTATTGAGCATTCGCAAGTAATTAGTATATATTTCCTAGTATTTTCCATGTTAATCTTCTCATGTGCAAGTTATTTCATTATAAGTGGTATCAAAGCATGATCTTGGCATCCAAAGACAACAAACAAGGCAATTTTTTTTCAATTTAGGAGGTCAAGTTATCAAGCACATATCTATCTCGTTTGGCAATTTTTTTTCTAAAATCTAGAGGGTTGATAAGGGACGTATTGAAGCAGCTACTGTCCAGATTGAAGGTCAATTGAAGCATTTTTTTAAGGAGTTATTCTGAAATTAGGCTTTCATCCTCATTTTTGAAGATTTGCCGAGATCTCACAAATGGCTGCACATTTGTCTATACTTTTTTAACTAAAGCTGGAGGAGCACTCAAAAAAATTAGTCTGAATTTCAAATTTTGGTGATCAATATTGAGTGAGTTATTGCAATTTTAGGGTTTTTTGTAAATTCACTCTACAAGCTGCAATTTTTAGAATATTTCACATTTGTTTACATTTTTGGAAAGCTCCATTAAGGTTTTGATCTTTAAATTTTTTATTTTGGGGCCAACATAATTCCTAAATCATCCAGCCAAAGTTTGATCAACAGTGAAAATCAGATTTTACACAATCCAGCCTCAACATGACAGTGCCACAGACGAGAGATCAAGGAAAGAATTTCTACACATCAGGAAAAACTCCAAACAAAGACAATATAGATTTGGATTTAGGCTCAAGTGGGGCTTCAATCATGATGTCATCTCCAATGGATGATAAAGTGGGCCAATTGGAAGAGGGTATAACAACATGCAAGGAGAAATGGCTAACATGCAAGGAGATAATTGGATTTGGCAAGCATCCATATAACATTGTACTCTATCAAAGATTCTATCCAGATGCTACAATTATCACAACCAAGTGTCCAACCCCATACATCGCCCACTCCCATTGTTTAAATCAATCAAGGTGGATCATCAGGACTACCAAATTCGAGCACTCATTCTAGATCTCGAAATCTAATACCAAAAGTAGACATGTAGAAGTTTGATGGAAAGGATCCAGTCAGTTGGATTAACCAAATGGAGAATTTTTTTTTATATTCATCAGATCCCATGTGGACAAAAGGTTATAGTGGCATCCTTATACCTAGAACCTATGCAATTCATTTGGTATAGATGTTTGTGCGCTCAAACGAAGAAGAAAACCCTCAGTGTCACCTAGTCAAGTTTTACAGAGGAATTGCAAATGTAATATAACAATAGTGTATCAGAGAATTACTTCAGCCAATTAGCCAAACTGCGACAAACAAGATCAGTCAAGGATTATATTCAGCAATTCCAAAACCTATCCTTGTGAGTAGAAACAATGAACAACTTGTTTCTTGGCGGACTCAAGAATGACATCCAACATGAGGTACACATGTTTAATCCTCTTACTATAGCTAATCCTTTTATCATGGCATTCAAGGCAGAGGAAAAGTTTTTGGCTCCCAGAAGACCGAGGTTCAATAGCATAAGAGAGAAGAGCTTCCCAACACAACCATTCCCTCAACCTATTAGATTGACTCCTTAACAAATTAAAGAAAAAAAAGGCAAAAGGGTTATGTTTTAACTGTGATAGCAAATACAATTGAGGACATACATGTGTTGAAAAGTTGTTCTACATTGAAGGGGCTAGTGAGGATGAAAAAGATGAAGAAGCATTATAGGTCGTTGATGAGCTAGAGGGGGGATCAGGGGATACCCAAACACCCATTTCTTTTCATGCACTTTTTGGAATTAACTCACCACAAACTCTCAAGGTAGTGGGTTTCTTAAAAAGAAAGAGTAACAGTGTTGATAGATTCAAGAAGCACTCACAACTTCATCAATAAGAAGTTAGCTTCTCATCCAAATTGTTTTATCTATCCAGCCCCAAAATTTCAGGCCATGATTGCGAATGGGGGTACAATCAATTGTTCAAGGAAATGCCATAGCATTAAACTTTCCGTTAGAGAATACCGACTATATTGCCTTATGTTTCCTATCTCCATGGGTGCAACAGACATTGTTTTGGGAGTCCTGTGGCTTACTACATTGGGAACAATTGAGATGAACTTTTCAACTTCTAGAGCTTTTCATGAACTAAGAGGGTTGTAGCAAAGTCTCCACAATTGGTAAGCTCCCATCAAATTCAAAAGATATTAATAAGACAGACGAGGTTGTGGCCCAATTGTTTTCATTAGAAGCAAAATTGTCAAAGGTTCCGATGCCACCAAATTTGCAAGCAGTTGTAGATAGTCACTCAATAGTTTTTGGAGATATGCCAAAAAGTTTACCTCCCAAAAGAACTCATGATCATGCCAAAAGGTCTACTTGCCAAAAGAGCTCATGATGCTCTATCTCAGAGAGATGAATCCACAAAGTCACTATTGTATGCCATTTCCATATTGCAAGCAGATTGGGTGGATAAGGCACAAGAAGAATGGGAGGACATGGATACACAAACACTCGTTCAAAAACTCTAATAAGATTCAAGTGTGTCAAACAAATTTGCATTGAAAAGAGATGCTATTGTACAAGGATAGGTTGTATCCATGTAAGAACTCAAACCTTATGTTTAAAGTTTTGGTAGAGCTACATGCTTCTCCAATAGGTGGGCATTTAGGCCTCTTGAAGACTTATCATAGAACAAGCAAGATTTCTTTTGGGATGAACTCAAAGGGGATATTCAAAAACTTGTCGCAGAATGCATGGTATGCAAGTAAAATAAAGGGGAGACAATTAAGACTCCGGGTCTTCTACAACCCTTATCTATTCCAAGCCAGAGGTGGATGAGGTATCCATGGATTTCATCATTGGGTTGCCTAGGCCTGAAGCAAAAAATGTCATCATGGTTGTTATGGATTGTCTCACCAAATATGCACATTTTGTACTGTCACATCCATTTGTAGCAAGTACCATAGCAATAGCCTTTATGGATACTGTTTAGAAGTTGTATGGGTCTCCAAAATCATAGTAAGTGATCATGATCCTATATTCACCAATAATTTTTGGACTACTTATTCTCATGTTTGGGCACTCAGCTTGCTTGTAGCTTGTTATATCATTCCCAATCAGATGGACAAATTGAGGTGGTCAACAAGTGCTTGGAAGGATATCTCCGATGTTTTGCTTTAGATAAACAAGGAAGGTGGGTACAATGGTTGTCATTAGTAGAATGGTGGTATAGCACTTCTTTTCACACTCCATCCAAAAAGTTCCCATTTTCAGCACTATATGGGTACCATCCGCCATCCATCACTTCTTCATTGCGGGCACACCCAAAGGTTAGAGTAATTGAAGAACATATTCAGCACCAAGAAGAGGTACTCTCAGTGTCTTAGGGAGAACTTGGCAATGGCACAAAATAGAATGAAACAACAACCTGATCAACAGTATAGTGAAAATTTTGAAGCGAGAGATTGGGTCTTTGTGATTACAGCCATATAAGCAAATGTCATTGAAACAACAAAAGAAGGATAACAAGCTTGCACCCAAGTATCATGGCCCTTATAAGGTTTTGCAAAAGATTAGCAATGTAGCATATAAACTAGAATACCTAAATCAACAAAAATACCTCCATTATTCCATGTTTCCTTCTTGAAGAAGATTATTGGACAAAGAGTTTCAACCCAAATAGAGTTACCAAAGCTTGATGAGGAGAGAAAAATGATTTTGGACCATCAAGGAATCCTTCAAAGAGGTTGCACTCAAGGATGATTACAAAGTATCTAATCAAGTGGAAGAATTTGGCAAGTGAAGATGCAACATGGGAGGATGAAGCATTCCTACAAAAGCATCCAAGGATAATCAACATTGAGGAGAATGTTAGTTTTAAGGGAAGGGGCATGCTACGCCCTTAACCCATAGAATGCATGGGGATATGTGGAGCCAACTTGTGACTAGAATAACCTTTCAGTAAGTTATATTATCATTTCTATAGTTTTATATAGGTAGTTAGGTTGGCCTAGGTGGTCTCCATGGCACATGTATGTTAATATAGGAGGTGATGGCAGTTGATAACTTTATTATCATCATATTGCAAATTATGTTCTTGTTGATGACTTTTGGAAGTTTTGCACCCTCAAAGTGGCTTATTATTATTGAGCAATTGCAAGTAATTCTTATTATATTTCCTAGTATTTTCCATGGTATTTTTCTCTTGTGCAAGTTATTTCATTATGGTTACACTGATTTCCCGCGTTGCTTATCCAGGTATTATTAGAATGCACTTAAAGTGGAAAAGGTCCACTAGCTGGAATCTTTGAATGGAAGATTGCTGAGATCTTATACCAAATTGACCACTATCTTAAACTTTTCACACTATGGCTTTTGAGGAGTCAGAAAATAGGTCTATAGAACAACCTTCAAAATTGTGATGAGTACAAAGTAGCATAGGGAGGGATGCTTTTGTAGCTATTAATGGAAAAGACAAATGTGGATAATAGGCTTCTAAAGCAGTCATTGTTTGCTATGTGTGCCACTTGTTATATGGCATTTTCTTGACCTATGATATCCTATCCAACTACAATTTTTTTTAAAACCTTCCTTAAGTGTCTACAAGATTAGTACCAATGACAATTGTCATTCATTTATTTAGTGTTCTTCTATAAGAGTGATTTGGCAAGTCCCATCACATAAGATGATGCTCATACATTTGACCGAATAAGGAATTAGATTATGAAGTAATTTGGTGGTCCCTTCCATACTATATGTTAAGAACAATTTGTATATCTAAAAACAGACCTATAGTTAAAAACAAGGACTATATTTGGATTTTGCTTTCTTAGGAGGTCGCCTTAAAAACTTTTTAGACATCAAATCACTTTTTGGTTCTAGAGGATTGGACTATATCAAAGTTGCCAAATACTTCCCCTCACACACACTTGCATACCGGATATCGGATATAGCTACAATGCGGGAGTATACGCCATGGATATCATATCCAAACATATCCATATATGAGCCTATATTTGGGCTACATCCAATATGTCTAGATACAACACCACATAGTATGGTGTTGTATCAGGTTTAGGGTTTATGAAAAGAATTTCCAAAACTAGCAAAAAACTTATTAAAAAATGGTCACACACGTATGCCCAAAATGTATATAGGCTTCTAGTGGGGATTTACAAACTATGTGGGAGATGATTGTCTGATTACTTTCACTCTAGGTTACTGAATCAGTAGATATACAAGTCGATTCCAAGTTCAAAACGTGCCAGAATCGGATCTTGGTTCGAATCACCTATGGATTTGACTAGGGTTCAATTTTTTCCCACCAAAAACGATTCAACTCTTCGCCATTCAAATCTAACTGATTCCAACACTGACATGGAGAATCTAGAGCAAATCCCAAGCAATTCCAAAGGTGGACACAATTTTTTAAGGCTTTGTTTTTTACTATTTGGGTCAAAAAAAGCCCTAATAATAGCAATGTCATCTTCAAATAATAGCATTCGTGGATGGAATAGCCAGGAGATGGAAGTTGGGTCTCAAGATTCATTTCCATTTGGGTGAATGACCAAACCGGCCGCACTCAACCACGCAAGCCGACCTTCATTCTAACGCTCACCATTTCACCTTTAGGTTTCGTCGTTTTGGCACTAAATTTTCAAGAATAGACTTCAACTTTTAAATTTCATTAATACTATCTTTATATAAATTATTAAATAGTAATACCGTAAAACCATTGTCAATGTTGCGCATTGGGCATCTTGTTTATGGCGCCTCATTTGCTTGATACGAAGCTCCAACGTTTTTCAAAAGGTTTTGCCTAAGTGATAACTTGTTCCCTTTTGCAATTTTTCAAGAACCAAGATATTGAATTGGTAAAGACCTAAGTTTCTTTTCTCAAGTTGAGTTAGTTGTCCATGATGCTATATCCCATTTTGAGAGAATACCACACCCATTTGCCGTGAAATTTTTCACCACCATTTTTTGTTCTGAGTGATGAAATTTGCAGAAGGTTGTTCAACTTCTATCTCTGTCACTTCTATGAGTGAAAATTGGAGAACCCAAGTTGATTGCACCCATATGAGTAGTCCAAAAGTGTGCCAGCTACACCATGTGACTGGAAAATTGGATAAGCTAGGTTGATTGCACCCATGAGTAACCCAAAAGGGTGTTGAAGCATGCACTAAATGACCTATCTTTCTATAAAGCTAAAAATGTGAACCACTTGTCATCCACATGTCGACACATAAGTTGGAAAAACTGCATCAAAAACAAAGGCATATGATGATCTTGCTCCATGCATAATCATCAAAAACCAAAATAAAGTGTGTAATCTTAGGTGTTCAAGTGCTGAGCTAAAAATTACTTGTTGAGATGTTGTAGCAATAAGCAGCAATATGTTGTAATTTGCAATATGTTGTAATTTGCAATATGTTGCAATGACAAGTCCTCAATGGATAATGTGAGCAATCTCCAAGTACCATGCTTGAAGAACTCAAAATCTAAATCCTAATGTTTCTCCAAGTACCATCCTCGAAGAACTCAAAATTTGAATCCTAATGTTCCCCCCTATAAAATGAGAGTGGAATGTTGTTGCTACAAAGGCACCCTAGAAAGAGAACATACATGAACCTGTGTATAGACATGCACAACTCAATGATGCCCTCTTGGGTTTCCATCACGAGTCTCCATTAAGCCGCCCTTTCAGGTTTTCAATTTAACGAGAAGAGTTTGTAAGCCGCCCTTTTAGGTTTTCAACTTACAACTTAAGTGCAAAAGTATAATCAACAAGAGACATTATCCATAGCCTCAAATAATTTGTACTAAGCTACATATCTGTCAGTCTCAACGTGCTAATTATCAATATCCCAATGGGAACGGGAAATCATAGGTACAAAAAGCCACTGCTCCTATCAACATCATAGAGACTGAGTGGATAATTATCTTCTATGGGAATTTAGTGCAACTTAACAATTTTCTTAGTAGGTTGTCGCTCAATAGTACAAGTATCAACAACATCTAAAAATGCTAAGCTTATCATCAACTAGATTGATAGCAACATCCACATCATAAGTAGACAAGCTCAACAAGCTTTTGTACCAATCCTCAACACTATCTGTGATCTTGAGTTTATTATCAACTAGATCGACAAGAACATCCACATCAGGAGTAGACAAGCTATCATCTGTAATTGTGAGCTAGACTCTCCTATAAGATTTTGACAATAGACAATCCTTAGTTTGCCATCTGGAGTGATCTATCCATCCAAAATGCATATGCCTCATTGATTTTGTAGGCGAATCTCTGACTTAACATTGTTTTGTAAAATGTGTGTGTTGACCACATGATATACAAGGATGTAGATCAAAACAATCACTGTAGGTATGTCCTTGACGTCCACGATGACATGTTTGGACTTGATGGGTTTTAGTGGAAGTTGATTTTGATTGACATAACTTGTCAATTTCATAGGGCCAACCAACAAGTGAAGACTCAACTCAACTATTGTTTTAAATACTTTTGGACACAAATTTGATAGGTTTGGAATACTCTAGTACATGAAAATTCACAACACTTGGATACCCCAGACCAAAACGATGTTTGTTAGGATTTATTGTCTTCCAGACTTGCACAGTAGATGGAGATTCAACAATGGGAGGACTCACAGGTATTGTATCCATGATGCGTTTCAACAACATACTTTTTTACTTTGAATCAACAACATTGTTCTATGACACAGGAGAGGGGGCTCAACACTTTTCTTCAATCACTTTTTGTTTTTTCCTGCCTTCTAAGTTGTACTGCTTGAAGGAGCATCAACATCTTTCTTCTCTGCAACACTATCCTGTGGCACATGAGGGAGCTTAACACTTTTCTTCAAGGACTTTTTGTCTTTACCAACCTTTTGAGTTGAACTGTTTCAATAAGGAATGTTATTGTTGACAACATCTTTCTTCTATGTTGAGGCATTGGGTGTTTGTTCTTGTCACCTATTGATTTCTTGTTGCAACATCTTGTATTGACGCCAACATTTTAATACTATCTCTAATTCTTATTTGTTACTAACATTAATTTGCAAAGATAGCATTCCATTTGTGTATAATGTGGACATGACAACAAAGAATATACACACTTCCAAGTTGGGTTCCACCGATAATGCTCGGAATTCTCGGAGACAATACAATTCACAACACTAATGATTTTTGTTGTTAGATGGAGATGGATTGGTTCCTTATCACTCTAAAAGGTTTCCTTTTCTATATAGCTCTCGATATGCTCAGCCTTCCAATATACTCGTCGGTACATGGAAGAAGCTCGTCCTTTCAATATACCCATAAGTACGTGAAAGAGATGTTAAAGCACATAAGAGTAGAGAGGTACATGGCACTTAGGCAACACGTGAAAAGGATTCACCCTATCAAAGACACCTACTTAAAAAGAAAGCAAAATTTCTTTTAGTCAAGGTTTACGTCTTACGATAGTGACAAATGGGTAACAAAGGGAAATGAAATGAAAATGAAAATGTCCTTATTTCTCTCAAATGATTTATAGAGACGAGGCCACAAATGCCATTGTTGCAGCTATATTAAGTGCTAGGTATAGTAGTTCAATCGCAACAGCTTGACACGTAAACGTGAACCAAAGGTACCTCGTATACCGAATGCTGCAATTTGTTTGGTTTGCAAAATTTGTTTTGATTTTTTTACTTTTAATTTTACCAAAAGTAAAAACTGACTTATTGCTAAAGATGTACCCCTCCCAAAATATTCTATAATGGATAAAATGACTATTTTAGAACACCCCAAAAATGCCCCTAATTTTAAAACCAGGCTATGAAAAACCCCTATATTAAAAACAAAAGGCTGAATATAATTTGGCCCCCAAGTATAATGATAAACCAAAAAAATTTCAAAACCTATGACCTAAATGTTTTGCAATTTCTATGTGGAATAGGGTCAAATCAAGGAACCAGAAAAAAAAAACTTACATGAATGTATGTTGAACAAAAGGCATGACTGGCACTGATGTGGCTGCAGCATATTATGTATTGAAACCCATTGTGGAGTTCATGACATTCAATTTTGCTATGCAGGCTATTGACCACATCATAGATTCTGCAACCAAGTCAAATTATATGTCTGTAGGCCAAATCTCTGTGTCCATTGTTTTTTGAGGACCAAATGGAGTTGTTGCTAGAGTTGGTTCCTGTCTAGGACTAAAAATTTTGGTTTCCTATTTGTCAGAAGATGCTCGTGGATTGCTGAAAGTTGTCATTCGTGACCCAGATCTTGTTGTATTCCTTGAAAATGAAATGTTGTATGGTGAGTATTTTCCAGACCTAGCAATAATTTCTTGATTCTAGCTTCTGTCTTCCAATTGGGAAAGCAAAGATTAAAAAAGAAGAAAACGATGTGACAAACATAACTTATCAAAAATGGTTGGCTATGCGTTGCAAGTTGCACGAGAACTTGCAAAAGAAAGAATCAATGCTAAGGTGATAACTCTTCATTCAATTTGACCTTTGGATAGAGCTACAATCAATGCTTCTGTTAGGAAGACGAACCAACTGGTGACAGTAGAAGGGTTTTTCTTTTTTACAATATGGCATTGGTGTAGAAATTTGTACTTATGTGATTGAGGAAAGCTTTGACTATCTAGATGCACCTATGGAAAGAAAAAAAATGCAGAACATTTCTCGATAGGGAACGCAAGATTATGAGTGCAAAAAATAACAGAGAAGAGCTAAGATACTGCAGATGCGCAAGTAATGCAAGTTAGAGCACACAGATAACAACATGAAACAAAGCTCTCTTGCGGAGGGCATGATTTTACACAAACCACATATGGATTATTACATAATTTGTAGGAAAATAAATGAACACAGATTCAAATAAACAAGGGCACACAGAATACTTGAACGCAAAGATGAAAAACACATAGGACAAACCAAATATCTCACAGAATAATGGGCACACTTTATGCTTGGATGTGATTGGCAGACTATATTGCAAGCAACGGGGGTGTATCTAAACCCCATCCTTGCCTCTGATTCAAACCCTCGATCTTGCTTATGCTTGAATTCAAATGAGCATGCAGGAACCGACTAGACATTTATTGGAAACCTGAAATGACTGAAGGAGTATTTTATTGCAAAAAAATGGAGGATGAATAACCTACTCTGATACCAATGTTAAACTTTTCATGGACCAGCTGGGAGTCGAAACTAGGACCTCCAAATTGCTGTTGGGGTACTCTACTATTGAGCTACCAGCCCTCTTCATGACTGATCCATCTTTGGTTCGGGGGTGGCTCATTTTCCAACATTAACCACATTGCTTATTTGCAAGCAGGTGTTGCAGCCTTATACTTAGCTTCAGTAGTGGACAAAGCAATTGTAGGTTGCCTTTTACTTATCCAACTTATTGCTCCTCGAAACAAAGTAAAAACACAACCACTTGTAGATCTTCTACTGTCTCATAATAACAAATACATTAATTAGAAGTTCCTCTCAATACCTAAAGACCCGTGACATAAATCTGCTAAGACCTCTCCCTACTTGGGCAACATCTAGCCTAATACTAACCATGGCAAACATCAAGCTTCCTATTGCACTAGCATAAGGAACATTGTACATGTCAAAATCCACTTGAGAATTAGGACATTGTTCCAAAGACAACTTAGTGCCTACAGATAAAGGAATGTTTACAAGTTTGCTATCTTTCATATTAAACCTCTACAAAATAGTTTAATGTATGTCCTCTAGTTCAACCACAATTTTTTGTTAATCCTTGTCTCTCTTGATTTCCACGCCCAATAGGTATTTTGCAGCCCCTAAATCCTTCATTTCAAATTTATTTGAAAGTTGAGCTTTGAGTTTCTTAATTATTGCATTGTTGTTTCCAATGAGTAACATATCATCAACATTTAAAACAATAATTAAAATGTGATCACCAATCTGCTTGTAGTAAACATGATCAGCATTATTCCTAGCAAACCCTAGTTCCAAGACATATGAATCAAATTTTTGATACCACATGTGTGGTGACCACACATAGAACTTTTGTTAACTTACAGACTAGATTTCCTTTCCCCTTAACTTCAAATTCTTTAGGTTGTTTCATATAGATTTCCTCCTCTAAGTCTCCATGCAAGAATGCAGTTTTGACATCCATTTGTTTTACTTCAAGATCAAAAGCAACATCAATGAACATAAACTTCATGGAGTTTAATTTAGCTATACAGGAGAGAAAATCTCACTGAAATCTATTCCCTCAATCTAAGAATATTCTTTTGCCACCAAACTTGTCTTGTACCTTTCCAATGTAATATCTGCCCTCAACTTCTTTTTGTACACCCACATTGCAAACAAATAAGTTTTCTTCCTTCAAGCAAATCAACCATATCCCAAGCCTCGCATTTGTCCAAGACCAACTTCTCCTCCTTCATGGCCTTCCTCCAAGACTTGCTTTCTTTAGAAGAGAGTTTTATTTATGGATCTTGGTTCATCATCAGTACAAGATAAAGCAAAAACACAACAAAAATCTAGTGGACTATACTTGTCTAGTTGTTTCCACTATCTTGTGGACCTCCTTATAGGTGGTGGAGAACAAGCCATAGCCAAAACCTTTGCCAAGGTGTGTTTAATCCATGCTCTATTCTTAGCTCATCTGTAGCCTTTCTTCTTCTTCCAGGTGTTCTTCATCTCCATCCTTACCATCCTATTCCTGTCCACAGTTCTATTCATTTACAAATGTATCTTCTTGCTCTTGTTTGTTCTCAAGATACATCTTGTTATGATTCCTTTGACTATTCTTCCTAGGAGAAAACTCTGAGTTCCCTAAAAACAACATTTCTTGAATAAACAACTTCTAGAGTTTAAGGATTCCAAAGCTTACACCCTTTTACATTTTCACCATATCCTATAAAAATACATTTCTCAACTTTAAAATCTAACTTAGAGCATTTTTCCTTAGGCACATGAACAAATGCCTCATAGCCAAATACCCTAAGATAAGAAATAGTAGACCTTTCACCTGTCCACATTTCATATGGTGTTTTATCCTCAAGAGGAAAAATAGAAGAGTAGTTTATTAAATAGCAAGCAATACTTATAGCTTCAACCCAAAATTTATGTTCTAAATTTGCACTAATTAACATACTTCTAGCTCCATCCACTAAAGTTCTATTCATTATTTCGGCTACCCCATTTTGTTGCGGTGTATAAGGTGTACTTTTTGTTTTACAATACCAGTATGTTTACAAAATTCTTAAAAATCCTTAGAGCAATACTCTTCCTCATTATCTGACCTCAAAACTTTTATTTTCTTGTCTGTCTGTTTTTTCACAAGTGCCTTAAATTCCTTAAATTGGCAGAAAGCCTCAAACTTGTGCTTAAGAAAATAAATCCATGTTTGTCTAAAGAAATCATCAATGAAAAAAGAGACATAGTTCAAAGGTTAACCAATAAATTGGACATCCATAGTTCAAAGGTCTTCAAACCTTTTTCACCAATGTGACCCAATCTATGATGCCACAACATATATGATTCAGTAGGTTTAGTTGCATTGGCTGAATTACATAGAGTAGAAGCTTCTAGCTTAAAGAGAGTTCCATGCCATATCCCTTTACCCAACACCAAGTTCCCTTTTGCCAATCTGCAACCCTTCTCATCAAAGGTGGCATGCACACCAGTTGTTCATCTTAGAAATAGAAATTAAATTCCTTGCCAAACCTAGAATATGAAACACATCTGAGACAAACTTCACTCTCCCATTACTAGAGGTCAATTTTACTTTTCCCCGGCTAACTATTATGAGTGAGTTGTTATCACCAAGGAAAACTTGTCCTCCATCATACTTCCTGTACTCCAAATACCACTCCTTATGAAGAGTCATATGAAACACGGCACCTAAGTCAATTAGCCAAGAAACATCACCAACAATGTTAGCAAAAATAAAAGCACCACTACTAAGTTCATCATTGTCCAAGGATTTGTCAGAGGAATCAGTAAATCTTTCTTTCTTTGTTTCTAAATCTACACTCCTTTATGTGACCTCTCTTGCCATGGTTCCAACATTTTACTTTAGATTTTCTAAGGGTTATGGACCTACCTTTTGACTTGGACTTACCTTTATCTCCTATTTTTTACAACCCCTCTATCTTTTGACCAACCTCACAAACAAGGCATCTTTAGAGGAATCATCCCCAGATTTTCTCTTGATCTCTTCACTAAGCAAAATTCCTACACTATCTTCAAGCTTAGGTGAAGAAGAGTTTCCACTGATTGTCATAATTAGATTTTCCCATGAATTAGGTAAAGAACAAAGTTAAATGATGCATTTATCCTCTTCTTCTAATTTTACACCAATTGAAATTAGTTGACTTGGGATTAGATTAAATGCATTGAGAAGACCATTTACAAAGTCCTCTTCTTTCATTTTCAATAAATACAACTTCTTCCTTTTCAAAAACAATTTATTCACTAGACTCTTGGACAAATATAATGTTCCTATCTTCTTCCACAACAAATATGCAGTTTGTTCTTCTAATACATTCATCAAAATTGTATCTGAAAGACAAACAGATAGTACTTCTAGCTTTCTTGTCCAATTTAATCCAATCTTCCTCTAACATACAAGGTATTTTTGTTGAAGAAGATATCACAATCCATTGATCTCTCTCCACAAGGAGGTCTTCAACCTTCAACTTCCATAATTCAAAATTCTAAACATTGAATTTCTCAATATCAAATATTGAGGTGCCAGCCACGACTTCTACAACACAAATCCTGAATTTTCACAAAATCAAGAAAAGCTCCCACTGCAACCAAAAACACAATCAGCAAGAAAAGGCGTCCACTTTCTTTTCAACAAACCCTCATCATTTGGCTCTAATTCCAAATGAAGAAATTTTCCGTCAACAATTGCAATAGAATCTTGAATTATGTGATCAAATTAAAAATTTATTTTGCTATATCAATTCATTTAGCAATAAAATTGTGGAAGAACAAAAAACATATTATTCGAAGAACACATGAGACACAACTTTTAACTTGGGAAACCCTTTCAAGAAAATGGCCAACAACAATTGTACTAATATGTAAAATATAGAATCCAAATACAAACAATTATCCCCTTATGTTATTATCTTCAATCTACAAACATACCAATGTATAGCCACTACACACACCCATTTCAAGCTATCACATATTCATCATCATACTCAACCATCTCCTTTTGTGTCTCAACTTAGATGCAATCACAGTTGTTTCATGTAATTCCAACCAACTCCACATTCTAACTGTCTTTGGAATGTCAATTGTCGAACAACCAAACAAGGACCTTGCAATGACATCATCTCTACCACATGTCACTCCTACAAGGATTTCCCAACTGACAAAAAGCTTTCAATTTAGAGACTCCCATGATTGGTCCATGTCATTAACAGTTGACCATATATTTGCTGCATTGAATAGAACACTATGAAGAAGTAACTAAACAGTGACTCCCGTACCACCAAGACCATTCTTATGACTTGTGGTAACTAAGGTAACACTCCCATGGTTTGCAGTAAACCTGAACACCTTCTAGATGCTTGTGGTGACACCAAGACCATGCATATGTTTTCCATAGATGTCGGACATACTCCAACAATGGCACAAAGTGCTTTGCACAAGATGCAGTAACCATACTCCAAACAACCCTTCTACAATTTCTACCATGGCTTCAACAAGGTTCAACAAACCTCCAAGCCAAACCAAAAACGCTAACTCATATCACAAAGTAGCACAATTGCAACACCATCCTACTATATGTGATTGAACTAGTTGTTTGTCTATGCAAACAAGGAACTCTCCACATGTGAATAGAAAACCATAGTTCCAATAGGCTCTAGTTGTGCAATGGTCTTCTGGCTTGGCATGAACTTCCCTTGGAAAGATTTGAATTTGAAATAATAGTTGGCACGATCTTCCAAATGAGATCCTTAATTCCCGAATAATTGTATCCATGAAGTACTTCCTAATGACAAGAAATATGGACCCAAATCTTGGAGGGGTCCCAAACAAACATTGAGCAAACAATAGGATAAGGCCACTAACACAACTTAGATGGATCACATGGTGAAGACCCTTCTATCCACAATCAAACCCCATGGCATTAACATAGAATCATCTTGCAACCTTCAAAAGCACACAAGAGAAAGCACAAACTCCTCAAGACACACAAAAATAAAACTACAAAACAAAGGGAAAAAAAAAGAACATAGAACATTTATGGTTGATATAGGATTGCAGATGGCCTAGGGATCTTCTTGGATCAGACACACCAAGTAGAAGATTTATGAGCTTAGTGCACACAAATAAGGGCTAAGTGGTAGAACCACCCTTCCAACTAGTACTCCAACCATAGCATGCCCCAACAATTGTTTAGGTACTTTGGAATGGACTTGTTCTCCTTCCTTCACCCCTTCTAGCTTTGAGTTGGATCATGTCGCATCCTCCTCTGCGAAATCTTGTCCATAGTGCACTCTCCACATCTCTTTTGAACTAAATTGTTCTATGTCGCATCCACCTCCAATTTCTATCTCCACGTTTTTCCCTACTATAGAATTTGTCTTTTGACTTTCCTACACAAGTACTTTGTTTCCTCAAGATGGTAAATCTACCATCCCTCATCCCTACTATTGATTCACCCTTGTTGACTATCTACCGTGTCTCACAACTCCTGCTTCTACTACCCAACGGATACTCACCCACTATCTTCCTTCCAACTATGGCTTCTCTGTCCACCTACACTTCTTGAATTCCATGTCAAAGCTCCTCATCAATACAACTTTTGTTGGCACAATATAATTCATACCATTTAGTTTCACTTCATCTTTCTCGGTGAGTGTTTGCACCACTTGCTACTCCTCAAGCTACTTTCCACTAGCTGACTCCTTGTCAATGATTTTGCTCCTCATTTTAAAAATTGCACCAATGTCCCACATTTTTCCACCACATCCAACAAACTTATTGTTATCACACTTTTCTCAACATCACTACTGTAATGAACTGCCCCTGTTGTAAATTTTTTTTTTCTTATTTGTGTTATTTTTATTTAGTTTTTGTGGTCTTTCAGAACTAGACAAAAGTTGCCGAAGGGGTTTTGTGTTTTGCATGTAAATGTTTTTGAAAATACATTGAAATATATAACATGCATTTAAAACCCCAGAAAACTATAACCCTAATGCATAAGTGAACAAAGACCCAGATCATAGAATCATGTAAAATGAATTACTGATGCATACCCATTTCATGTTTTCCAACTTCATAAGACTGTTGTAGCTGAACCAGCATTACAAGCTCACAAATCATTACCAAAACATCATCAAATGATTGTTTCCCTTCAAGTCAGCTGCTGCAATGTAATTCCTAACCCTAGGCACCATGGAGGAGTGAAATAGAAGCCCAAAGTGGAGGATAAATCATATTCAAGAAACCCACGACCCCCCCTCTAGAAGTGTATGACCTGGCTGGAACTATATATCAGCAAATAACAATGCAATCTCCTTCAAACATTGTTGTAATCACCTGTATGCTGCTGTTTGGTGATGGTGACCAGGTAGAATGGGAAATAAGCATCAAAAACCCCACAAAATTCCCAGCAAGTAGTACAGCCCTGTCATGCAATGGTACGGCCAGCCATGAATGTTGTCCAATGTGCCTATAATCACCTCAAACCACTGAAATCTGTCCTCTAAACCCTTAGATCAGCTGCTCCAAAATCAGATATATTGACATAGTGAAATTCCATCGAAGTAATATCATTAGAAGCACAAGCAAAGCCTCTATATGAAGCTCCCAGCAACCCTTCCTAATGCTGTCTCTCAAGCATGAAGAAGGTAGTCTCACAAAGGTTTCCGTCCGTGCAAAACTCATGTCCAAACCCCAAAGCCAAGCTTCAATATTGCTCCACAAATAAGTCCAAAATAGAGAGAGAGAGAGACAAAAATGAGCTCACAAAAGCCTTTTATATCCCCTTGGCTCCCAACACCCAAAAAGGAGGGAATTACTTTTATTCAAATTTCTTTTAAATATTTTAGACCCCCTTATCTCCCCATGAGCGCTCACTTTACTTAGCACATGACTTTAAGTCGTAACTTGACTTCATAACATAAAGTTACTTTAATAAATTAAAAGTAATTAAAGTAACTCTTAATTTATTAAAGTAACCTTAACCAATTAAATATTATAAGTTAAATATTTAATTTAACTTATACTTCGACATATAATCCGCTGGCCATTCTCGAAGTCCAACTGCAAAGTGCTAGGTGCTCCAACTAGCAGTCTATAAATAGAAAGTTGGCCAATGCCACCTGACACCTCCTGCCCGACTTACTATAAATAGTAAGTCCTAGAATAATGACCACAACAGGTTCCCTAACCACATCTATTAGCCTACGAGAACCCTGGAATAGGCTAATCACTTCATCTCTCTGCATGGGCTAAGAAGGGGACATTACAACTACCCCATAAGTCTTTAGACTTGGACTACTACTTCCTTTCCACTCAAGCCTTTGCCCCTTCAATCCATGCTCCTGCCAAACCTTCCACGATTGGCATGCACTCCACCAAGCAACTTCCACCCACATCTATTGGACTCTCCATCCTTCTATTACTACTTTTTAGAGATGGTTCCAATTCCCACTCCATTTGCCCACTTTTTGAGCAACACTTGATAGCACCTATTGTGGCACGATCTTCTTCTCATTCTCAAATAATGCCTTAAGTATTTTTCTCCTTTCCTTCCTTGGGTCCTCTCTTGAACAAGTTTCTAACATCATTTCCTTACCACTGCATTTTGCACCCCATCTTTCTGAAGGCATCCTTTGCCTACCCCAAACCTTCTACACTAATCAACTTTAGTCAATCCATGAGCCTTCTAATCATACTTCCAATACTTCAAAGGAAACTCTACCTCCACTATTTTTTTCCAATTTCACTGTAGTTTTTTGTTGCAACATCTCTCGCAATATCACATCCTTCTCTATGATCACTCAATAACTACAAACTCCACTTCCCTTGTCGGTGTTTGCCTGACCATCATGCACTACTTTCCTATCAAATTGCCAAGGCCTCCCCAAGAGAACACAGCAAACACCCATGGGCATGATGTCACACCCCACTTCATCTTTGTATGCACCAATGCTAAAACTCACCAGGCACTACTCCTTAACAAAAATGTGGTGTCCTTTATGCAACTAGGACACCTTACGAGGGTTGGGGTGCTCTATTCTCTTCAACCCCAATTTCTTCACCATCTCAACTAACAGAAGATTGTCGGTGCTTCCACTGTCAACTATCACTTTGTTGCATTCCCCCCCCCCCCCCGGCTTGCATTCTGTGCGAACCAAACTCCTCTACTATGTTGGCTCTCTTATCTTCTAAGGTAGCTTCAATAGTACTCTCCTCGTCATGAGTGTTTCCCTATGCTTTAGTTCTTTTGCTCTATCTACCAATCCAACTGACTCCTGATTGACTTTGCAACATGTGTGTCAATCTCCTTCCTCCTACTACCAACATATTTTGTCTAATGACATTCAATGGTTCAATGGCCTTGTCCACACTACAAACAAGTACCGTTGACTCCTCTTCCTCAATTTTTGGTTCCTCTTCAGCTCTTTCGCAAGCTTGAGCTATCGTGCCTACTGATGGTTAGCTTAGGAGGGTTTGTTTCCTTCTGAGGTTTCTCAACACTTGATCCACTTTTATCACCACTAGTTCCTCCTTTCTCTCTAGTACTCTTTATTGCCTCCTACTTAGCTTCTTCTCAACCTTCATGGCATATTGGTAAGCTTCCTCAATGGCACAAAGCCTCAACATACTCATCTCCTCCTAAATGGTAATTGGAAGACCACTGACATACTATGCTACCTTCTCTTAGTCCAAATCATGATGTCCAAATCGAATAGTTAGGTTGTAAAATTCCTCAATGTAAATCTTTACATTGCTCTTAATTTTGAAGTTTCTTCAAAAGATCCAACTGATAGTCCCGCAATAAGAACTTGCCTCTCATCTTGGCAACCATCTACTCCCAACAGGTGGCCTTCTCCTTGTTGTGCTTTATCCTCTACAACTACAACTCCTTCCACCACAATGTGGCATGCCCTTCCAACTTTGTTTGGGCAATTCTCACCCTCTATGAGTCTAAGATGTTTTTAAACTCAAAGAGCTCCTCCATCTTAGTGATCCAATCAATCAATTCTTCTAGATTTAGTGATCCAGCAAAGCAAGGTACCTCCATCCGTGCAACTCTTCCAATCCTACAGATGGCTCGCAACAATCTTTCATCTCCAACATCTACATTCAATGCTTCAACTCGCCCTTGTTCCTCTTCCTCCTCACCTCTCTCCTCATCGTCCGAATCACTAAGGTCTTCTCACTAGACAAATCCTCTGTGAAGATCTTCTTCCATCACATCCATCCTCTATTGCACCATACACAACAACTCAATCACCTCTTCCAATCTTCCAATCACATTGGCAACCCCAACTAGGCCCCTACCAACAACTCTTCTAGCAATATTATCAACTACAAGTCAACAATTATGTGAGTAACTACAAGTCACACCATGCATAGACCGAACCTTCATAGATCCTCAAAGATCTTCTCACTTCACAAAAGGCACCTTGCTCTAATACCACTTGATGCAAGGCAAGGTCTGAGAACCCAATCAAGGGCTATCAAACCAAGCAACTTGACTCAAAAACACAATACAACCATGCAATACTCACTAAGATGAATGAAACAATATAGATCTTTATTGAATTTTAATTGAACAATTCATTCATCAAGGCATGAAGCTGAAGAATAACAAATCTCAGTGATTTCTTTACAATTTCATAAAATAAGAAATTTTTCTAGAGCAAGAGATGATTACAATGAAATCTTGGGATGCATACCTATACACATCTTGGTTCTCAAAACATAACCTATTACAATCTCTCAAAGATCAGGGCAACCCTCTAAAATTGGCATGTCATTGGAATTTGGGGTTCATCCACTTAGAGTGAATCAATACAAGTGTGGAGTCTTTGAATTAGGTTCAAATATGTTGGCGCTGACCATGCTAGATCTCCTCATTGGTCTAATTGGCAAGAGGAAATTCTGGAACTCAATGTGAACAACAATGCAAGGCTCCAGCTGTGCAATGGTCCTCTAGCTTGAGCAAATTTCCCTTCAAAAGATTTGAATTTGAAGTAATAGTTGGTGCAATCTTCCAAAATGAGATCCTTAATTCCTAAACAATTAAATCCATATAGTACTTCCCAATGACAAGAAAGATAGAAGCAGATCTTGTAGAGGTCCCAGACAAACACTGAGCATAAGATAGGATCACACCACTAACGCATAACTTAGATGAATCACATGGTGAGAAGAAGCAGGGTGAACCCCTCGGTGCTAACACAAAATCACCATGAAGCCCTCAAAAGCACATAGGAAAAAATGCAAACTTTTTCTCAAATCACACAAAGAGAAACCTACAAAACCGAGGAAAACAAAGAAAAGAACATAGAAATTTTGGTTGATACAGGATTGCAAATGGGCCAAGGAAGCTCCTGCATCAGGCATCTATTACATTGTTGAACGAGGCTAACACCATTGTTGTCAAGGTACTCATTGAGAACGTGAAAAAGCAGCATCTAGAGTGATCAGGACAGAGCAAACCAGCTTCACTGGGGAAAGGTTCAACCTTGAAAACATTATGTCTGCCTGGTAACCCATTGAATGGATCAAATTAAAAAGAAAGAAAAAGTAGAAAGCATATTATTATTATAAGATTGAAGGATTCCTCTCTCGATAAGCCTCCTCATTTGGTTGTGGCCCAAAGTTTTCAGCCACTACACAACTCTTTCAAGGAACTTTCAGTTAGATTGCAAGTTAATGTTCAACTCTTCAAATCTATTATGTCACAAAAATCTAACAAACCAAGGTCTTTTGGGTTCCCTTATGCTATTTTAGTCATCCATGGACATTAACACATAGATTTTCTTTTCTTCTTTTCTAATTGTTGCATTCAGGCTGCCTTAGTTCTCACAGCCAGATTTCAATTAAATCCCTTGGAGGGGACGCAATCTGGTAAGCTATGATAATATTAATACATAGAAACCTGCTTGCTAAATGCAAACTTGGAATTTGAGGACATCTATCTCTAGCAGGCTTCAGTCTGTAATGCATACAATCTTTCTTTTCAATGCCATTATGTGCTTAAAAATTAAAATATAATACAAAAATCACAGAAAGTAGTTTCTACTTATTTGTTCTGGTCCATAAAGTTTGGGAAATGTATGGAACCTAGGAAGCACTTTTATATGGTGCTTCAAATCTTCTGTTAGTTCTTTGTGTTCAAGTCCAAGGTTAAAGGATAAAGGTCCCTATAAAAATTTTGGGTCCGTTGGCATGATTTATGAGACAAAGATAACTGATTTGGTAGTTACCTGGGAATCTGTCACATGAATCACTATAAATAGATAAGAAAATGCATCAACAACTCATTCTGAATCAGATAATCAAAGGGGAGAGACTGACATTAAATGAAATTGATAAAGTTGAAACTGAATGTCGGAATTTTTTTGCTTTAGACCTTCTTTTATTTACAGTTTCACGAGAGAGAAAGAAAACTTGATGGAGTAATAGTGCTCTGCTGTTTCAGCCCCATTGTTCAGAGATTATGAAAATGCACCATTTTAACATGGATCCTACTTTGCATAGAGTAAATTCATGGCATTTCAAATTTTAAATATTCTTGGTCCAAACTGCCACAGAGTTTTGGATACATGTGTGTTCGATACTTTCTATCACAGGTGCAGCCTGAGTAGAAGAACCAACAGGACAGAATCAGTTAGGTGTCCAATAAGCAATCCAATGGAATTCAATTCAAATTAAACAACTTGTTTCATTTGGTGGTGAAGTGAGTCATATTGTACCACAACAGACATACTCAAGATAGTGCCAACTTTAGGACATATATAAACACAACCAAATCGCAGCAAACTTCAAACCTATATACCGATAATAACAAATATCCTGTCTACGAGCTTTCTACAAAAAATCACAAACTCAGGCTATGGCATACCAATACCAAGCCAAAACATCTTTATCTACGCCACTTTCAATTTCAAATATCTCAACTATTTTTCCTGCATATTCCCTTCCATTTTGCAAATAACCAAAAGTACATTCTACAATTCTTGTAAACAGAGTTCAATATCCCTTCCTAACTTTACACTCAATGAAAAAAATTGTTTCTTCTCATTACAGGTTTCGTTAGAACCAAAGAAACAAGGCCATGTCATCTGGAAACTACATTCCATCGTGATCAACATTGTTCCCTGGTAATCCAGGGCTGAGCGATTATTCATTTACTAGAATTACCATTGCATGACATTCGATTGTTTTTAAGTAGGAAATAAAATGTCCTGCATACCCCAAAGATCCCAAGCATAACCGTCCAAGCAAAAAATGCCAAGCATGTCTCACTGCATCCAAAGCAAGCAACTAGACACTAGAAGACAATACTCTGAAAGGATTAAAACGGTGAAAACAGGGGATCAACACCCACTACAACAAAACAAATGCAAACCCTACTTCTCCTACTCCCGCAATTCCCTTTCATGATAACAATAATAAAAGAAATAAAATGCAAACCACTAATTTTTTCAAAAACTAAAATTAAAAAATCAGGTCAAGGAAACAATAATGCACCTTACGGAAACTTGCACGAGATTCCCAAAACACCGCCAGATCTTCTGACACGTCCCTGGATCGAATCCCGCCCTTGTAAAGCAAGAGAATCCACTTCAAATATGCAGATATGTGAAGCAATGCGTCACCCAAAACACACAGATCTTCAAATGCAGGCGAAAATTAGAGGAAAAATATGCAACGAAAGAGAAGATCGGCCTCAATTATAAGGCGAAAAAGAGAGCAGATATGGTGGTTAGAAGAATTATACACCCAGGAAGGACTGTAATTGAAAATGCCTTTGCCTTTCTGTTCAGAATATTTGACAAATAATTGGTTTTCTTCTTTCTATTATTATCATCGTCGTGTTTAGTTTTTGTTTCTTCGGCTACAACTCAGCAAGATTATCGGGCCCTTCGCGCCCCTCCACATTTGTGTGGTTAAATGTTAAATGTTAAATCTCAGTCTTTCAAAATTTCCTAAGTGAGTTCGAAATCGATTGCCTTTTAATACGTGGAAAATGAATATGGATAAAAAGTTACATGTTGCCCCCCTCCCGACGAAAATGATATCTTACAAAAGCTTTTTTTGTTTAATTTTTAATAACAAGGGCCCACGCACTGGGAATTTTCGGAAATAGTTGCTCTATAAATTGTTGCTTTTTAGATAATAAATATATAAAGTAAATCATGATAATAGTAATCTATTATGGAGTCTTATAATTAATATAGAATATTGGTCGTCCTTTATTAATATAGTTCATTCTTAAGATAAATTTTTATTTTTACTTTTTATTCATTTTGACATGCAACCAATTTGGTAGTAGATTGTAGTTTAATTAATATAGGCCATTCTTAAGATAAATTCTTTAATGAAGTTTTAAAATACTAGTTATCCTTTATTAATATAGTTCATTTTTTAATTTGGTAGTAGATTGTAGTTTAATTAATATAGGTCATTCTTAAGATAATTTTTTTAATGAAGTTTTAAAATATTGGTATTAATATAGTTCATTCTTAAGATAAATTTTTATTTTTATTTTTTATTCATCTTGACATGCAACCAATTTGGTAGTAGATTGTAGTTTTTATTTTTCAATAATTTATTTATAACAATTGTAATTGAAAAGGGAAGGTGGGAAATGTAACTAAAAAAGAAAATAATATTTTATATGATGAATAAAACTATTCATATTCATATGTGCATTTAGGTTGCTCTTTATGTGATTGAAGCATTTTAGTTCCGGTGATCAAATTAATATGGTTTTTATTTATTGTTGTTCATTTAATGGCTAGGAAATTGTCCATTTTTTTCTTTCTGTTTGAGCACTCTTGGAAATCCTATGTTCTCTATGCAAGCCAAACTAGACAATTCACATTCAAAACCTATGGTTAAATGTGTAATAGTGAAGGCAAAAATCATTGACTTTACTAGTGAAAGCAATTATATCTTGAGTTCTTTTGGCCATTTGCATGGCTAGTAGATATATGATTCCATGTGGTTTGAATAAAAATGATATTATCATTATTTTGTATATTTCACATATTTATCTCAAAAAAAAATTCTTAATATTCTTCATCCATTTATAATTATACTCTTATTTCTTAATATGGTTGTTCCTTTTTGTTTACATTGTATATAAGTCATTAATTCTATATTTGTATCTAATGGTAGTAGATATCATGTGAATATCATGTCATGCCCTTAACAAGCCCCCCTATATGTCAACCATACAAGTGGGCAAAAATGGTGGAAATATTTTTTTTTTCTAAGGAATTTGAATTAAAAAGAAACTAAATTGCAAGTTTACCTAGAGTTCACTTATGTTCACAATCACGATATGGTATGTTGATGTTGTCTCTCTTGGTTGCAATTATCCTAATATTCCAATGCACCAAGTTAAGTCCTAGAAAGACATTTCAATGAATCATATTACTTTAGTCTAAAGGATTTGCACTATAACTTCCACCACTAGGTTAATTAATTTTAATAATATCAATATTACCTTATTAATTAATTTACCCACAATCTAATATCTTCTTAAATAAAAGATTATAAGATACTGATAATAAAAGATAATAAGGACTTCAATACACAATTTACTTCTTTTATTTAAATTAGTTAAACACGTTTAATTTATTAATTTATAAGAAAATTGAATAATGCAAAACTAAATTCTTCTAATAACAATTTCAACTAAATATTTTCATTATTTAAATCTAAATATTTTTAAAATAATATCAACTAAATCTTTTCCTTGATTTCCTATTCCACAATAAAATGAGTTATATTTATCTAAATTTTCCTACACTTAATAAAATATATTTAATTTGTTACTTATAATTAATGCAAATTGGATAATGCAAGCCTTTTATATAAAATTAATTGTTTCTAATTATAAAAAAAAAAATTAAATATTTTCATTTCAACTAAATACTTTCAATGATCAAATCCACTAAATATCTCCATTGATTTCCAATATCAAACAATATGATTTAAATCTATTTAATTTTCTATTTTTAACTACACAAATTAAATATCCTATATTATCTTCCTTTAAAGCCATTTATTAGATAATAAAACCTGTTTTTTTTCTAAATAAACAAATTCTTTTCTATTAAGTATACAAATTTGTACATTTTTAGAATATAAAAATATTACATGTCTTATTCAAATCGATTCTATTATCTTAAGTTAATAAAATAAAGCTAATTCTCTTTATATTTTAATCCATATAAAAAATATTATTCTTTCGCATTACATGATTGGTTTTCTATGTATTTATGGTGTGTAGGTTGAAGATGAATGAATTCCACAGTGCTTAGGCTAGAAAAAATGTTAACATACACGCACGCGCGCGCGCACACACACACATATTATATGCTGAGATTGAGATTAGCAATAGAGATAACATGAATGCATTTTATTTCTCAGCATCGAACGGATCTAACATTTGACAGCAGTTATGTGTTTGGAGTTTTAACAAAATAAATTTCAACAAGGATGGGTCGCAGCCCTCATATGGGAGGGCTCGTTGCCTCTTAGGTCAGCAGCACCCCAATGGGGCCGCCGTGGAGCTCCCATGGCTCCCACAGGCTGCGGCCTGTGGGAGGCCGTGGGGCTTCCCATGGCTGACGCCAAGTGCATACACCCCATCTACTATGCTATGCAATAAATTTTATAAATACCATCTATTAATTAGATTTTTTTTCCTACGATTCGATTACTATTATCAGCGAATACATTTCAGAGTACACAGTGATATTACATTTCTTAGCAGTAGTATAAATATATTTATATATATGTATGTATATATATTAAATACGCTAGTTTTTCATACGGATAACAAGACTGCAATAACAGTATATTTCTACACAGCAGTTATATATATGTGTGTGTACAATTTATAAGTATCCATACAACAATAACAATGCATGAGAACACATACAAAAATTATAAATACCATGCTCAGAGTGGTAGGGAAAGTAGAGATTACATGCATTCATATATATATGATCCCTTCAAATAGAAAAGTTATAATTTTTCAAGAGCACAAGGAGTAAATAGAGAGATACGGTCTCTTGATTTTTACAAACATCCAACTACAATCTTAGACATAAGCATCTAGCCATAGAGCATGGAACAAATTATTCCTTTTCTTGAACACACACAAAAACTCCTTGACCTTCAAATTCTTCAGAAGACTATAAGTTTTCTTTCCTGCGACACATTTACAAAAATGAATGGCCAAAACCTACTCTCCACCCTACCATAGGGATTGTCTCACAATCCCACCCCCAAGCAGGAGACTCCAAGAACCGGGAAACACACATGCAACCATATTGAATACATAAACTAGAAAATCCATTTACAAATAAAATCAAAACCCCAAATGGTTTGACTCACAAACTTTGGAATCCAACAAGATCCCACAAAAAGGGGGAGAGAGGGGATAATCCCCCCTCAAGTGGGGAACCCAAATAAAATTCTTTATACCAATACCATATCATAGAAATCACAACTTCATTCCCACACAAACCACTGATTCCTCCCAACCATCACATCTCCATACAATACCAACACCACAACAATCACCCATTCCATCTTTTTATCACATTTCACAACCAATATTTTCCCCAAGAGAGGTTCCACGCCTCTCTCTACCCCAACACTTGGGAGGCTCTCACCCCTTAGGGGAGGGTAGCTCCCTGCACAACCCGAATCCTATAGTAAAACAAAAAAATGCAAATACACATACAGTACAAATTCCCATAAACACATCATGCATACATTATACAGAAAATTTAAGAGGATTCCAATTCCTATCTCAACTCCCCAAGTTAGGGAGAGCCCAAAAACCCAAATGGAAAAACCTTGAACTCGAATCCACAACCAAAACTTTTTTCTCCAATTTTCCAAGACATAACTTCTCCAAGTCTTCTCACAATTCTTCTCACAGAATTCTCTCCAAAATCATGCAAAATAAAAAGTATTTCCTAAAATCCAACTTTCCCCAGAAATAACCAAAAAAAAAAAGATAGGAACTTTCTTTCTTTTTCCCTCATAAATCTTTTAAAATAAAGAAAAAATAATTAAAAATAGATAAACATCCCTCCATCCTCATCCAAATAATAAAGCAATAAATAAATTAAAATTAAAATTAAACTCACACATAAACTAATTTAAATTAAATTAAAATATAAAATAAAACTAACTATAGACCAACCAATTAATTAATTATTTTACACACAAATTAGTCTTCACCCCTTCCACGGGTTAGACTAGGTTACCTGGGTATCACATGACGGGTTCTTGGAAATCTTTGAAACTTAATGATCGTGACCACCCACTTGCACACTTCATTTCCGAATATCAGTATATCAAAGAATATATAGTTGAAGCAACATGTAACTGCATAGATGAAAATAACTTAAAATATCCTAACCCATTCATGATTGCATACTCAAATAATTAATTAAATGACCATAATTCATACATCCAGCTCATCCACTAAATTATTTGTCACACATAAATAATAATCCATTAAACCTCTAGCCATGAGTTAAAATATCATATCTAAAATATAATGTCCATAGAGTTCAAGTACAACATAATGTCCCTAGCATAATAGCATAAAACTCACACACATAAAGCATATAATCAAATCAACATAGTCAAATAGTCTGAACTGAAGTAACTAAAATAATTGAAAAAGTTGAAGCTAACATCCTTCCCCCCTTAGTATCAGGCTTCCTCCTAGAAGCCCTCAAAGAGAGGAGTTAGCTAACTTGTTACAAAAACAACTACTATTACTCATATCATAACCTGAATTGTAAGGAGTAACATCCATAATACTAAACACTAAGCTTTCAATAGTAGTTACCCAATTTATTATTTCTATCAAAATAATTAATGCCAAAAAGACCATCTACCCACCCGTATGTTACCCTCCAGGTGAGCAGCCACAAGCGAAACCAACAAATAACGGAGGAAAAAATAAGGACTTTATCGAATCTAAACTTAGATGAAAGTAGTGTGTTGGAGGGAGAAAGGGAATACTTTAAGTCAAACTCTTCGCAAGGTGACCTATATTCAACAATGCAATGGTTACAACAAAATTATTAGTGGAACATAAAGGCTATGGAGTAACATGTTCTATAAAGCTTACAAACTAGTTAAATTGGCTATCTTATGAATAGACTATCTTTAATGGTACAAAGGTTACCAATAACTACTAAGGACCCCAGTTTCTATCTAATATGCTCTAGGATCACAATGGATATAGTTAACAAAAAGGAAGCCACTTCCTGCTTATACATTCATAACCAACAATTATTGTTCAAAACCTTAAAGATTGAGACTTAATTCCAGCACCACATCCTTCGAATAAATATATAAAATAAAGTTATCCTTCATCTAAATATTCCTTAAACAACTAATTGATTAACTTAAGTGCACCATCATAAAAAAATTAATTAGCTCCTCCCTAACTGATTACCTACTAATGCAACAATTAATTATATCCATCTCTTAATAAGGGCTTAATTGATTCATTAAATGAAAGGATCAACAATACACAGACGTGTTTATGAGCAAGTCAAGCTACCCTACAAGATGAGGCCAATAAATACATATAGATATTTAAATAGTTGTTTAACTCTAGGTATAAAGTTAGAATTTTACTGATGATTAAATTAGGGTTTCCATGACAATTTCTCATTAATTTAGAAAACATATTGTTGAACAAAAGTTAGTAGTCATCATATAAGTTACTTGATGGAATCTACTAACGAAGTAAGATAATTCAAGGATAACAACATTATTATCACTGTGTTGTCCTCAAAATTAGTTGTGCTCATTTTGTAGGACGACCCCTATGAAACTTGTATGTTTCGTAGCCTACACTCTAAGTTCACATTTTGAGGTAATTCTTCTTGGCCTCATGCGAAGTCATTTGACACCCTCGAACAACTTATGACATTCCCCTTGGTTGATTTTTTAAAGTCCGTGAAATTGGCTAGGTCGTAAGTTTTTTAGAATATCAATTCTGACCTTTTAAGGTGTTGGTCATTTTTCAGAGTATACATGCACTAGCAGTCATTTCTGCCGCTTGTGCATATGTCTTGTTTCGCAAACATGCAATGGCGGTTATTTTCGCCGCTTGTGCATATGTTTGTATTGTCTTTTGTCTAACATGCAGGGGTGACGGATTTGGTCGACCGTGCATGTTGATCAGGTCATATGTAGAGACAGGTAAATTAACCACTCGAGCATTTTTCCTGAGCGTATTAAGTTAACTACATGTGCATTAATGGCACTCATGCCAATGATTAATGTAGTTATTTGAAACCTTTTAAATGTTTTTAGTTGTTTTCATTTACTTTTCATTCTAAAACGTCCTGTGATAGCCATCGAATCCCTCAGAAGCTGATCTAATCACAAATTTTATGGAGTGAGGGGATTTTGTTGGTGTAGTCGCACCTAGGGTTTTCGGCGTGTTTTCACTAGGTATGGCATCATTTCTTCCTTTTCCTTCTTTTTGTCAGGGTTTGTTGGTAATATAAGTGTTTTTCGTAATTGATTGTAAACGCTTTTGTTAAAACATCATTTTGAAAGAATCGATTAGCGTTTGTATTTCTTTGTGGATTATTTTGAAACGCTAGATGTTCATATGTGTTTTTATCACCGTTTCCCATTTTTCATCAGTGGTTTTTGCCATTTTTTGTTGAACCCTTATTTTATATACATGGTGGTTTTTGTTTTCTTTGGCATCTGCAACTTAGGTTTTTTCTGATCCAACATGTATTAGCAGACATTTTCGTCACTTTTACATGTTTTCCCCTTCATATGCACTGGCGGGTTTATTCACCACTCGCCTAAGTGATGGTCTTTTTGACAACATGTATCAGCAGACATTTTTGCCACCGATACATATGATTTGACTTCTCTTTGATTTCCAAATGTAAGGGCAGTGTTTGTCGCCACCCCTACATAAAAAAAACTTGATAAAAGTTTTCCCCCCATGCATTGGCGGGTGAATTCGCTGCATTGGCATATTCTACTGTGGTTAAACATGTAAGAGCAGCCATTTCGGCTGCCCTTACACATAAATCATTAAGAGAACTCCCACATGCAATAGCGGTAAAATTAACCGCTCCTACACAACAACTTGCAATTTACCCACATGTAAGGGCAGTCATTTTGATCACCCCTACATGAAAAATCTGAGTTTGCCCTTACCTACAGAGGCAATCATTTTGAGTGACCCTGCACACCATACAATCTACCCCACATGCAGGAGCAGTCATTTTGGCCGCCCGTGCATGTCATCCTAAAATTTTTCCTAACACTGGGAATTTTTACCTTTTGATACCTTTGGTCCGCTTTCACCTATTTTCTCGACTTGTGTGCTCTCTAGCCCTTTCAAGCATGATCCCATGTTCATGATCATCAGTTCGCAGTAACCCTAATTTGCCATTTTTTCCCATAACTGCGAGATCATGATTTTTTGCAATTTTTGCAAGCAACAGCTATTGTCAACACCAGTTTTAGTGATTCCTTCAAAAGCTAATGCCCAAGTCATCTCCGTCCAAAGCTAAGACAATGATGTGACACTTTTGCACAGGCTTGAAAAGTTCCCATGTACCCTCACAGCGGAAAAACACAAGTTTCTTCCTGCAGAAGAGATGGTCAATGCCTTCGAAAAGATAATCCAGAAGAACTTTGAAGATGAAGCATTTTCAATTGCTTCAATGGATAAACTCCAAGATTGTCGTTCAACCTTTGAAAATCTGAAGGATAACCTCAAAAAGCATGAGAAGGTGATAAAGGCACTCAAGGATGCAGTTCTCAGGGCTCATACCATTTCAGGCAATACCGCTGGACCTGATGTATATGAGATGGAAGCAATAAAGGCCATGTATCACAAATTTCTGAAGAAGAATGATAGTGGCAGCTGATATTCTTTCTTCAGTGCCTTAGTTTATTTTTCCTAATTTTTGTATATATAATTTGTAATTAGTTTTGGACATATCCATATGTACTTTTCTAAAATGTAATTACATGTGAGACAAAGGAAGTCCCAAGTCAAATAGGACTCTTTTGTTGAATAAGTCAAAGTAGTTAGATTTTTCCTGTTTTTGCTCTAGGCTCCTCCCTATAAATAAAGAGGGCCTCTATTGTAATTGGTATCTTTAATCCTATGCAACAAAGTGTTGCCCAAATTGAGACTCAACTTTGAGACTTTGTGTTCAAATTGTATGATCAATTCCAAGCAATAAAGAGGGCAAGTTTTGATATCAAACTTTGTGTTGAATCAAATTTGTATGAGTGAGGATGTTCATATGGCATTTTTGTTGATTTCTCTTGTTGATTGATTGGATAAAGTGACCTGTTCGGTTATTATGATTGGAGGACGTTCAAGATAAGTTATATAAACTTTGTGTTATATTATTTCCTTGAACCTATGTGTGTTGAAAGCGTTTCTTGGTGGAGGATTATAAAGACTTTGAACTTGTAGTTGTTCACTTTGTATATGAATCGTGTTGAGAACTTGTAGACTTTGTGCTATGATTTTCAATCACATTCGCATGGATCAATGGTATTGCTAGTTGACAGATTTTGTGCTCCAACTGGTGATACAGTTACTTTTAAAATCTTTCTGAGATAATTTGAAGACTTTGTGTTTGAGATTCTTCACTTGGTTTGTGAATCTTTTGTGAAGTGAGTTGAAAGACTTTGTGCTTTAACTCACAATAATATTGGTAATAATTGTTTAGGTTAGTATTAGAAGTATAAAAGCATTATCGACTATTACCGTGAAATATTGTAAACATCTTTTCTGAAAGAAGAGAAAAGGATGAATGTAACACAACCCCGAAGTTAGTATTTAGTGTAAATAAGCTTGTAATAGTTAAAAGGGAACCTCCCCTTGCTGAGGGGAGAGACTCTGTCTCATCATAGATGTGGCGATATAACCATTTTGTCGTTAGTGAGTTAACGATAAAATATTCACCCAACAGTTTTTTGGCGACTCTACTGGGGATCGAATGCGCAAGTAAGAGCCTGTCGCCTTTGGTTGAAGCATACCAATCTCATCTTTTGTAATATATTTTTGTTATATCTTCTCTAAAGTTTTGTCAAGGAGTATGGCTACCCCAGGTCCATGGGGAAATGCATTTCGTCCTTTGAAATTGACTCGGCCTCTACATAAACTACCTCAGGGTTCACGTAAGAATTTTCCCAAGTTCTATGGAGATGGTAAACAACATCCAGATGAGCACATTGTAGCATTCTACATTGCATGTGGTGTTCTTAGAGTTGTGTATGAAGATGTTTCTGTGAGACTATTTGTAGAAACACTCCAAGGTGCTGCAACTGATTGGTTCTTTCACCTTGCACTGGGAACTGTCACTGGATGGAATACACTTCGAACCCAATTTGAAGCAAAATTCAAGCCAGCAGAAGATGCCTACACCTTGTTGGCCCAACTTACTCAAATGAAAAAGGAATTGCATGAGCCCATGTGTGAGTTCGTGGCAAAGTTTAATAAGCTAAAGAATAGGATTCCAATTGTTGCCCAACCTACAGCTGAGAACCTAAAGTGCTTCTTCATCAATTCACAGTTGCCAGAAGTAAGTTTTCTTTTACGAAGTGCGGCACCAGCTGATCTTGCAATTGCTCAAAGTTTGGCAGTTGAAGTGGAGGATGATTTAATCTTGGCGAGAAAGTTGAAGAAGGATTCTATTAGGCCTAATGAGCAACCCTCTTTGGATTTAACTTCTACAAGCACTATGGATCCTACAGTGCAAAAGTTGGTTGATGAGTTGTTAGCTCTAAAAAAATAGATATCACAGAGTTTGTCCATTCCCCTCTACGAGGACATTACAAGGAGGACGTTCCCAAATACTCTGAATTACCAAGGCAATGCTTCGATGGATCAGAATCAAAACAGGTTTCCTCCACCACAAGGAATACTTGCTTTAGATGCACCACCTATGGATGCAACAATCTTCTATTATGAATCAGAGCAAGATAATCTTCTTCAATCATAATATGATCAAGGAGAAGATGATGCTAATCTTTTCACAGAAGCTAAAGAGCAATTAGCTGGTGACTCTATGATCAGGTTCCTGAACTTGGAATATGAGATGGAACAAGAAGAAGTTACTTTTGATGAATCCTATGTTGTTCTCACATAGTCACAGAATCAATCTGATCATCAATATGTGGTTGGTGACAACCAAGTAAGTACATCAGATCTTCATCTTTCATCCCTTGTTCCTAAGACCAGTACCCCCAATGTAAAACCTCAAGATGAGAGTTTTCCATCTTTTGTAGCAAGTCCATATCAGCTTATTGATATCATAGATCATGATGAGGAGACAAAGATTCAAATGTCTGAGGCAAGAATACTTGTTAAGGGTATTATGCAGAAGGTTCATCCTAAAAGGGAGGCCAAGTACATAGTGACCAAGTCTGAGGATCTAAAGACTCAAATTCTCTTTGAGTTTTCCGATGTGGGTACTTATTTCTTAATCTCTAATGAAGATCTTAAGTTAATGGATAATGCTTCAAATGAGGGCCTAGAAACAGATGAATCTTCCTCTTCAAGTGAAGAGATTTTGCAGTTGAAAGGAGATAGCATTTCCAAAGGATTGGTTTCTCCAAGGAAACTTTTTGATGAGCATGATCGCTTTGTCAAACGGCGACGACAGTTGGGGCCAAATTCATCAGTGGAAGTTGGGCAATTCAATCTAGATGCAGAAGAAGATCCCAGAATGGCAAACACTGGGAAGTATTATTCTATCAATAGTAAAAGAAAAAGAAGTGGAACACCTTTTCTACTGCCTCACAACAAACAACATCTGAAGCTTTTCTCAAAGTGAAGCGACAGATAAGTTCGTGTATTTTTGTATAGTTTTTGTGTTTTTTTCGTTTTTGGTGTCTTTTTGTGTCTTTTTGTTTTGTTCGCTTGACTCTATGGCCCAATGGCATGGATGAAGGCACTTAGAGACTAGATTCTTCTCCCTTTGATCGTTTCAAAGAACGATCAAAGGAAGCTCCCCAGTTAGAGCCAGCTGTTGTCCTCAAAATCAGCTGTGCTCATTTTGTAGGATGGCCCCTATGAAACTTGTATGTTTCGTAGCCTACACTCTAAGTTCATATTTTGAGGCAAGTCTTCTTGGCCTCATACGAAGTCATTTGACGCCTTGGAACAACTTATGACATTCCCCTCAGTTGTTTTTTTGAAGTCCATGAAATTGGCTAGGTTGTAAGTTTGTTAGAATATCAATTCTGTCCTTTTAAGGTGTTGGTCATTTTTTAGAGTATACATGCACTAGCGGTCATTTCTGCCACTTGTGCATATGTCTTGTTTCGCAAACATGCAATGGTGGTTATTTTCGCCGCTTGTGCATATGTTTATATTATCTTTTGTCTAACATGCAGGGGCGGCAGATTTCGCCGCCCATGCATGTTGATCAGGTTATATGTAGAGACGGGTAAATTAGCCGCTCAAGCATTTTTCCTGAGCATATTAAGTTAACTGCATGTGCATTAATGGCACTCATGCCAATGATTAATGCAGTTATTTGAAACCTTTTAAATGTTTTTAGTTGTTGTTTTCATTTAGTTTTCATTCTAAAATGTCCTGTGATAGCCATCGAATCCCTTAGAAGCCGATCTAATCATGGATTTTGTGGAGTGAGGGCATTTTGTTGGTGTAGTCACGCCTAGGGTTTTTGGCATGTTTTCACCAGGTATGGCGTCATTTCTTCCTTTTCCTTCTTTTTGTTAGGGTTTGTTGGTAATATAAGTGTTTTGTTTTCATAATTGATTGTAAACGCTTTTGTTAAAACATCATTTTGAAAGAATCGATTGGCATTTATATTTCTTTGTAGATTATTTTGAAACCCTAGATGTTCATATGTGTTTTTATCACCGTTTCCCATTTTTAATTGGCAATTTTCACCATTTTTCACCAAACCCTTGTATTATATATGTGGTGGTTTTTGTTTTCTTTGGTGTCTACAACTTAGGTTTTTCCACTTTTACATGTTTTCCCCTTCATATGCACTGGCGGGTTTATTCACCGCTCACCCGAGTGATGGTCTTTTTGACAACATGTATCGACAGACATTTTCGCCATTGATACATATGATTTGACTTCGCTTTGATTTCTAGATGTAAGGGTGGCATTTGTCACCGCCCCTACATAAAAAATCTTGATAAAAGTTTTCCCCTCACATGCATTGGTGGGTGAATTCGCTACCTTGGCATATTCTACTGTGGTTAAACATGTAAGACCAACCATTTCAACCGCCCTTACACATAAATCATTAAGAGAACTCCCACATGCAATAGCGGTAAAATTAACCGCTCCTACACAACTTGCAATTTACCCACATGTAAGGGTGGTCATTTCGACCACCCCTACATGAAAAATCTGAGTTTGCCCTTACCTGCAGAGGCAGTCATTTTGACCAACCCTGCACACCATACAATCTACCCCAAATGCAGGAGCAGTCATTTTGGCCGCCCGTGCATGTCATCCTAAAATTTTTCTTAACACTGGGAATTTTCACCTTTTGATACCTTTGGCCCGCTTTCACCTATTTTCTTGACTTGTGCACTCTTTAGCCCTTTTAAGCATGATCCCATGTTCATGATCATTAGTTCGCAGTAACCCTAATTTGCCAATTTTTCCCATAACTGCAAGATCATGACTTCTTTGCAGTTTCTGCAAGCAACAACTATTGTCAACACCAGTTTCAGTGATTCCTTCAAAAGTTGACATCTAAGTCATCTCCATCCAAAGCTAAGATAATGATGTGACACTTTTGTACAGGCTTGAAAAGTTCCCATGTACCCTCATAGCAGAAAAACACAAGTTTCTTCCTGCAGAAGAGATGGTCAATGCCTTCGAAAAGATGATCCAGAAGAACTTTGAAGATGAAGCATTTTCAATTGCTTCAATGGATAAACTCCAAGATTATCATTCAACCTTTGAAAATTTGAAGGATAACCTCGAAAAGCATGAGAAGGTGATAAAGGCGGTCAAGGATGCAGTTCTCAGGGCTCATACCATTTCAGGCAATACGGCTGGACCTGATGTCTATGAGATGGAAGCAATAAAGGCCATGTATCACAATTTTTTTAAGAAGAATGATAGTGGCAGCTGATATTCTTTCTTCAGTTCCTTAGTTTATTTTTCCCAATTTTTGTATATGTAATTTGTAATCAGTTTTGACATGTATCCATATGTATTTTTCTAAAATGTAATTACATGTGAGACAAAGGAAGTCCCAAGTCAAATAGGACTCTTTTGTTGAATAAGTCAAAGTAGTTAGATTTTTCCTATTTTTGCTCTAGGCTCCTCCCTATAAATAAAGAGGGCCTCTATTGTAATTGGTATCTTTAATCCTATGCAACAAAGTGCTGCCCAAAATGAGACTCAACTTTGAGACTTTGTGTTCAAATTGTATGATCAATTCCAAGCAATGAAGAGGGCAAGTTTTGATATCAAACTTTGTGTTGAATCGAATTTGTATGAGTGAGGATGTTCATATGGCATTTTTGCTGATTTCTTTTATTGATTGATTGGATAAAGTGGTGTTTGGTTATTATGATTGGAAGACGTTCACGATAAGTTATATAAACTTTGTGTTATATTATTTCCTTGAACCTATGTGTGTTGAAAGCGTTTCTTGGTGGAGGATTATAAAGACTTTGAGCTTGTAGTTGTTCACTTTGTATATGAATCATGTTGAGAACTTGTAGACTTTGTGGTATGTGTTGTGATGTTCACAACACGCCCCATTTTGCTCCTTAGCAAAACGAGGACCCCTGCTGATGTTTTGCCTTTTGCTTCTGCTTGTGTTTGTCTGCTTTCTGGCGGTTTGGTAAAAAAAGGTCAGGTGCATCATCATCATGATATTGGATAAGGTAGGTCATCATCATAAGGTCAGTTTGTCAAAGTTCATATATTATTTCTATGACCTCATATTTAGAAAGAGCTTGAAATTCCATGCAGGTTTGCCTTTTACTTCACTTGAAAATTCATCCATATGTGGAAGTTATGCACGGTCAAAGTTTTGGTCAAACCTGATAATCGCAAGTGATCATCATTTTTTTTTCATGTTGTCAAGGTCATCATGATCTTGGTCTATCACCTGATAAAAATCATGCAGTCGCAATATCCGGACGTCAATCTTAGGTGATAGTGCCCTTTACCCGTCAAATGGCCTTATGCGCATCGTGAGCATCATGATTTTAGGAGGGTCATCATCCTGATATTTGCTGAAGTTCGCTAAGATGATGATGACGACTTCATATCCTCCTGATCTCCTTTTGCATGATCATGATCATCATCCTGATCTTTCACAAGAGGGTCATATTCGTTGAAATTCGCTAAGTGATGGAGACATCATCATGATATTCGATAAAGAGGATCATCATATTCATATCCTCCTGATCTCCTTTTGCATGATCATGATGATCACCCTATCTTTTGAGGAAGGGTGATATTCCATTCCTCAACAGCATGATCATATTTTAAATATCACCCTAGCGCAAACCTGATGATGACCTCAACTCATCTTCATGCTCCGAAAATGAAATATGATGATTACGTCATCATGATAATTCGATGAGGAGGATCATCATATTTTTATCCTGTCCTGTTGTCAAGATCATCATGATCTTGTTTGTCCCCCTGATATTTCGTAAAGTCCTCCTGCCGATGAAGTAAGACCTTTTGAAAATATCCTGATGATCCTCATCATCCTGATTTCCCTTCGGCAGGATATTTTCCAAAACATGATCCGGTTAGCGAAATATCATGATGACGTCATGTTCTAAGTTTAACAAAGGCCCCGGATATCATGATGACGTCATCCCAATCTGATAAACGAAGAAGCAAATATCCTGATGATCATCATCATCACATTTCCCTTCGGCAGGATATTTTCCAAGACATGATCCGGTTAGCGAAATATCATGATGACGTCATCCCGATCTGATAAACGAAGAAGCAAATATCCTGATGATCATCATCATCACATTTCCCTTCGGCAGGATATTTTCCAAAGCACGATCCGGTTCACGAATATGATGAGGACGTCTTATTCTAAGTTCGACAAAAGCCCCAAATATCCTGATGATCATCATCATCCTGATCTTTCGAGAGGGTTGCCTTGGCCGCAAAGGGGTCATATTACATTCTTCATCCTGATCATGCTCCTTAGGTGACCTGATATCACAATTATCCCCTGATCTTAACTGAACATGATGATGACGTCATCTTTTGCGTTTTAATGGAGCCTGAATATGACGATGACGTCACCATCATTTTCCTTTCCTCGGCAGCAGGATCATATTCCATATCCTCCTTTCTCCTTCAACATGATGATGATGATGATGTTGTTCTTTTCCCCAATATGCAGAAGCGAAACATCCTGATGACGTCATCTGGACCTTCGGAAGGGAGTGCATCATATTTCCAGAATATCATGCAGATGAAGAGAATGTCGGCTAACATGTTTTTTGACACGCCGATAGCGATAGTCATGCCGATGGGCGGGAAATGAGGCGGTGGAATTTTAAAGTGTTTTTTTGGCGCCTGTGGCATTTTCCCGGTCAGCGATAGTTGACCCGATGAATTTTGAGCAGTCTGAACACATTTTGGGCGCGTTTGAGGAGTATTCTGGATCCGATCTCCGCGATTTTGCGCAGTCACCTGGATTTAAACGATTATTGTAATTTCCTGCTGTTTATGTGATAAATGTAATACTTATTGCTTGTCTTGTCTTGCAGGCTTGCAGTTGAGGAAGCAGCTGGAAAGTCAACACAGTGACCTCATAGAGGAAGGAAATCCGATCTCAGGAGCAGGAAGATAAGGACGAAGTGCGGAAAAGTCAAGGCCATTCAAGTAAAGAACAAGGTTGCAGCTGAAGGTATTACTGCAACAGACAAGCAGAAGTTATTACCCAGCTGCCGGAACTTCTCAGAAGGGGCAATATTTCGCCCAGATTTGACACTGCTCAGAGATATTTTTTGAAGAGCTGGTTCACCTGTATTTATTGCTGTAACCAGGGGTTTGAACCAGGGGTTCAGTTAGGTTTTTGCTGTAGTGAGGACAATCAGAATGTCTTTATATTGTGCCTCTCTACACTGTAATACTTTACAACAGGGATTTTAGGAAAACAATAGTGGCTACAACAGGATTTTTCTTTTAGGAACATACATCAAGTTACCATAGTTTAGAAGTAGAAGAAGGAGGTCGCCTGTTTGTCTGCAGTAAGGTGCGTGTGGAATGTCTGGCTGCCTTACTGTATCTGTAAAGCTTGTAAGTTCTCTGTAGTATGATCAATGAAACTAAGAGTCATTCCTACATTGTAAATCATGTATGACTATTCGTTTCTAATACAATAGAATCTGGAGTTCTGCATCTATCTTCTGAGTGTTCTCCTGCCCTTCTTTGTGTTTTGAAATATTTTCTTTGAGAGCTTGCAATTTTAAATGTATGTTTGTGAAAATGCTCAGAACTTACATTTAAGGTTTTTACTATGGATTTGATCAAATTACTGTGGTATTTACATAGTGCATAACAGAAACAATTAGATCCTTCGGTAGATTAAATGAGGTATAGATTAGATCTTTCTAACTTTTCCCAACCCATCTGAAATATTTAGCTGAAAACGTAGAAATCTAAAGGAAATTGTCTCAAATTTGAAGAAGCATACATAACAGAGCTATAAGTAGACAGTTTTCATAAATAGATAAAGAAGAAAGCTGCAAAAATTCAAGAAAACCATCTAAAACTTGCAGCACAGTAACACCTTTATGCAAAGGAATGAAAAGTATTGACATATCTCATGACCTCTTTGCATATTCTTAGTCCAGTAAACCACCAAACAAACCTAAACTACGTAAGGCCCCTTGAACATTACAGCTTCACATTGACCAACTGAACTTGACCAACCGAACCATTGTAGACTTGGGATTAGTTGAATCTCAAATGATTCCTTCTTATCTTTCAAGTATAGTTTCAGTTCATTTCATGTGAATTTTAACTTATTGTTATGATTGCATCAAAACAATCATCAACAGTATGATTTTCAATCACATTTGTATGGATCAGTGGTATTGTTAGTTGACAGATTTTGTGCTCCAACTGGTGATACGGTTACTTTTAAAATCTTTCTGAGGATAATTTGAAGACTTTGTGCTTGAGATTATTCACTTGGTTTGTGAATCTTTTTGTGAAGTGAGTTGAAAGACTTTGTGCTTTAACTCACAAGAATATTGATGATAACTGTTTAGGTTAATATTAGAAGTATAGAAGCATTATCGACTATTACCGTGAAACATTGTAAACATCTTTTCTGAAAGAAGAGTAACACACCCTCGAAGTTAGTATTTAGTGTAAATAAGTTTGCAATAGTTAAAAGGGAACCTCCCCTTGCTGAGAGGAGATACTTTGTCTCATCATAGTTGTGGTGATATAACCATTTTGCCGTTAGTGAGTTAATGACAAAATATTCACCCAACACACTGCAATGTTTCAATTATCAACGTAATCTATTTATACTCTTCAATTATCTTTTCAAATTGTAGCAATTATAGGAAAATGTTAATAAAATCTACAAAGGCACATTAACCTCCCATTACTAACTTTGTTTAAGCCAATTTAATTTCTTTAAGTTTGATAACTACACTAAAAAAATTTAAACAATATAAGACAACAAGATACATAGATAATGACACGCTATTAACAACAATCATTACTATAGGACGAAAGGTAAGTTTGTCCCAGTCAAGTTGATGGTGTTATCTTTCTCTTACCAACATATAATTTCCTTAAGGGGATATAATGAAGATGCACAGACTTTGACTAATAATAACTAAATTGTGTTTAAAGGATATGGCGAAAAACTAACTAATACTCAGGACAAGGATCACTCTAATTCTTATGATACCAAAGAATACTACTGCCCCTACGGAGGAAAAATATCATGCACCCCTTAATGAGGAAGCATTACACAGACTAAATTCAAAATAGGTTTATTACTAGACTAAGATCCTCAAGACTTTCCATGCCACCTTCTTCCAGTTCCCCAAAATAACATACAAGGCTTTCCCTTTCACAAAAAAAAATATGCGCAAATTTTTTTACACTAACCAACAGTATTGACAAAACAATGGCCTCAAAATCAATATTACAAAATAATAACCAAAAATGTAAACAATAAAAAAAATTCAAGTGTGGCCACTCACATAAAAACAATCCATATTAATCAAGATTCCTGAGGCCAGGGAATATATCCAATTAAATCGGCTAAATAGCCAAAAGTAAAATAAAAAATCTCTATACTGTTGGTTGTAAAGTAATTATAAGATTTGCAATGCACAAAAGAAAGAAATTTTAAACAATAAAGAAAAGAAATTTTCCCACCAAAATCTCACTTTGTGACGACAATAGCCACTTGAAGGGGAGCAGGGATTATGGTGGTCTTATCACTTATTGCTTATCTTGCCCACATGCTAGAAGCCCTTACTCACATGACATACAGAATAGCGTAACAAAACTAAGGCTAAAACGTGTGAAGAAAGGTATTTTATGAATCGCTGAGGGCAATGGTTATTATGCTCACTCTTCTCTTTAGAGTACTCTTAACATCATTCCAAGGGTTGTTTCTATAGACATAACATAACCTTAACTTGGTACAATCCTTCCACTTTTATCCTAGTTATAATCAGGCCCTAGATCTATGATGAGAATAAGGTGTAGACACTGAAAAATGTCCTCACGTTGCAAAGGCGACAGGAAAATGTAATTTCATCCCTTTTGTCCACTTGACCATATTTCTTCCATAATTAAATAATTAATTTCAATTAATTATTTAATTATTCATTCATTTCCCTAAAGTTCGCTTCATTTGATTTATTCAAATAAATAAATCATACCCCTCAGTTAAATAAATCCCATTTATTTAACTAAAGGTTCACATGCCCCCTTCCTCAAATGAATTAAATAAACTAACCAACTGTATTTAATTTAAACATCTTCCACCTCATCATATTTGTGAATTTTAAATTCACTTTTGTCCTCTAGTGATGGGAGAAACCCTAATCAACCTCAACCATTGATTTTGCCTCCAAGTCAACAATGAATCCTAGCCCTCCATTCAAAACCCCTCTTCTATAAAACACCTCATTCAGCCCAATTTTGACCCCTTAAGCTCTCTTATGCTCTTAGAATTCTCTCTAAGTTGTAAACCCTCCAAAATCTTGCTTAACACACACAAGAGCTTCTCATGATGGTTGCATAAACCTACAAATATGAGAACATACTATGCAAGATAGAGGAGGACAATAGAGATAAGACAATGTTAGCTTGGATTTTAGTTGTTTTGCATGCTTGTTTGATAGATTTCTAGGCTAGATTGCTCTCTATTGCAGTTAGGGTTTGTTGTAGTTTCATTTTTGCATGTTTGAAAATCCTAAACCCTAGCCACAAATGGTGAACCCGACGTGAATGCGTGAAAAATTTGACATTTTTGGTGATTTCTAAAAATATGTTTCTGTAGGTGGCCTTCGGGGCTCAAATGGACCTCACCATTGAGTCCAAGAGGTCTGAGAAACAAAAAACAACATTAAATTTGCCAAGTTTCGATATCGAAAAAAAATTGAATTTTTTTTAGTTTAGGCCCCTACGTAGGGCCGTACCGTACGGAGCCGTACGACACCCTGCATAGGGGTCTGTGTTAAGATCTCTGGTTTTTGTTTGCTTAGGGTTGCAGAATGTTCATTGGCATTGATTAATGTTTTGGATCAGATCTGTTTTGCATGTTTATATATCATTGTGTTTGTAAGTAAAAGCTTTTTTATTGCAGACTTAAAGCCCTAACCCCCTTCGTTGACCTTGACAATCACCCTTTCACCTCCCAGTTGCCACCAGTGAAGACTATCATCGTTGCCTTGGCATTTACCACCTCCTCAGTGCTGTCCCTGCCACCACAACCGCTGTTTGGTTTTCTACCGCCTGAAGACCCCACTGTCGCCTCCATTTAAACCTTGGTCGCCACCATTTTTGTACTTGTCACCGTTACTGTAAAACTGCCACTGTCGACACAGTCGTGTCAAAAAAACCATTTGCCATTGGTATATCTATCGACCCTTGCCAACAAATCCCTAGTCAATGATTCTTTCAGACACCCTAACACCTGCTCCGTTTTTGGCCGGTCGACATCTCCTAGCCTGTTGTAGACATCGCCACCGCCATTTCCAAAATCCTCTGCTACGGTCTGCTAATGACCATTTGAAACCTCCCACCACCCATTTTAAACCCATCACCACTCCAAAGCTCTGCCCCTATCTCGAACCCATTCCAGCCGACCTTCCACGCAGACTGCCGACCATTTCCTTTTCCTCGGTGACCATAAACCCTCACGCCACCCCTACACCTTGTCGCGTTCTCTACTGTCGATGCCTTGTGACAGTGACGTTACTGCCGTAGATCCCTCAGTGGTCGTTGTTTTCCAATCTCTATCATAGTTTGTATTTCCCTCCATGGTGGCAACTTTGACCTTCAACAACCGCCAGCCGCCTGTAAACCCTCCTCGGTTGATCATTGCAGAGCTGCCTCTACTGCCACTTGCTTTAAACTTCGTTTTGCTACCTTTGTCAACTATGGGTCTACGACCACCCAAACCCTAGGCCAACAACCATCAATTGTTGTCCGCCAACTAAAAACCTAAACAAAATAAAATCAAAATATACTTTTCATTGTTTATTGTTTCAAACTTTTAGCGGTCACTTTTTGTAGGGGGTGGTCACTTTAAGTGACCAACGAGGAAGCCCCCTTTCTTTGTTTTTTATTTATTTTTTCTTTGCACAGCCCCTGGTCATATGAGTGACTAGGAGTGCCACTGGCACTGACTGCTAGGTCAAAACTGTTACCATGTGACCAGAAGCAATCCGACTGTTAGTGGTTAGTCCAAATTGCCAGACATGACCTTTGTTTGCCTCCACATGCCCAAACAAGCTATTTTTTTCAAATTTTCACAACTTTTGCAAAACACGTCAAAATTTCACAAAACGAGTTGCGTTGCAGAGCAGACTTGGTCAATTTTGCAATGGTAAGGTCAATTTTAGGTAATGACACCATTTTATTAGTCATTTTTTTGGTCAAAGTCAAACTTACTTTAAAACTTCAAATGCTCATAACTTTGGCAAAATTTATCGGATTTCAATGAATTTTTTTTTCAAATTGCTTAGAATTTCCTAAATTTTCTGGTTATGCTATTTATTTTGTTATAACTAATTAGTTTTATGAGATATTTTGCAGATTCCCTTTTTTGACCTCTTTGACTTGTGGCTTGCAAAACATGACATTCACTTCAAATTTCATGTTTTTTGGCTTTATCATGGGGATTTGTTGCTACTAATGTCTGATTTGCAGCATGTGGCATGTTAGGAACCCATGTTTAACCCTTCTCTTTACTTTGTTAATATATTGATGTTGGATGCATATGCTTTGTAAGTCATCACGTGAGTATATTGTATTATCCCACATTCATGGGGAGTAATAGTTGTTTAGATTAGACTTAGTATATAAGTACGTGTTGAGGCCAAAGAAGGCATCCATGAGTTTATTGTATTGAGTTTGCTCAAAGGAGGTTTCCCCCTTGAAGTGGCCTGCAATCAATAAATTCCTTCTGTGTTCTGCTATTTTTGTTATTTCATGCATTTTTCATTATACTGTTGCAGAAGGTTCCTCTCATCTGGTATCAGAGTGCTTTCTTGGGCTCGCTGGGTGGAATTTTTACCAAATTTTTTTCGTAGTGGCCTCCAAGCGCTGTGATTATTGCAATAGTTCTTTTTTCTTTGCATCTGTATTGTTCATTTCAATTGCAGGTTCGGATCACGGAATAATCCCTATCTGCATAACTGTGGGAAGTGCCTGGGCATAGCCCTAAAACTCATTGTGAGGAGTACCACAGGAACCTCGAAGTAGCTGGCCCATTGAGATTACCTACCAGTGAAAAGGGCAATGACCCCTACCTGATTGACTAGTTCCCATCCGTGAGGTAAACCAAGAGCTTTCATTTGTGGCAAAGCAGTTATCAGTTTTACCTGAGCTGTGGAGTGAGGGGTACTGCCCCAATATGCAAGCTGTTAGACATTATTGGTAGCTGAGTGAATCCCCTGAACCTTTAGGAAGTCGAACATACCTGGGGTCCATATCTATTGCCAGCTGGTAAATTGCAGATTGCATCTGTCCAGAGCCGTTGTAGATTGTTTCCAAAAAAAATTGTTTTTTCACCATATCTTCCTTGCTTTAGCTTCATTTCCTCTGAAAATTCACTGGAACCTCTGAAATTCTATTTTTCATATTTCCTTCCTTGAGGACCCTATCCCAAATTCTACTTATCAAAGCTAGAAATCCCACATTTGTCTATTTTTAGGGTTTGCCATAACTTATTCGATTCTCACCCAGTCACCTTCAAATTTTGCCACAGTGTTCATTTCCTATTTCTGCTCCTTTGTCCCTCTTGGACAAATTTTCCCATTCTTTCACCCAGCTTCTGAAATCCCCATTTGTTGCTTCCCTGTCCCTTAGAAAGTGTCCAAAAGCTAGTCAAACCCCAATTACACATCAAAGTTTTTCCCAAATCCAAATTTTCCTTTACTAAAAAAGTTTCTGTTTTAATTTTTCTACCCATTCCAAAAAAAAAAAACTCCTGGTTATGGTTGTCACCCGTGCAGGAGCAAAAAACATGGAGGATGAACTTGCAGCCCTCAAGACCAAACTCCAAGATCTGGATGAAAAAATTATCGGCCTCAATCTTCAGCATTCAGCCATGAACAATAGACAGCAGCCATAAAAGTCCCACTTGCATCCTTTCATTTGGAACAAGAAGCCCTTCAATGGTTCCGTTGGTACATCAAGGCTCATGAAGAGCCAAAATGGACAAGTTTTTGCAAACTCATTTTGCAACGATTTGGCCCTAGTGCTTTTGATGACTTCACAGGAGCACTCACTAAACTTCACCAAACTGGCACTCTGAGAGAATATCAGACATAATTTGAGAAACTGGCCAATCACACAGAGGGATTGTTTGATGAATTCTTTAGGAGTTGCTTTGTCAGTGGTCTGAAGGATGCAATCCGATCTAAGGTTAAAATGTTCTGTCCCAACATAATGATGGAAGCCCTAGTGTTGGCTAAGTTGGCAGAGGACAAGATCACAGCTCAACAACACTCCAAATCCACTTTTGTTCCATTCAGAAATATCGTTTCCCAAAGACCTCCAGTCATGCTAGCTCCTAGAACAACTCCTATCAAGCATTTGTCTGAAGCAGAGATGAGGGCACATAGAGAAAAAGGGCTTTGTTATAATTATGATGAGAAATTCACTCAGGGACATAGATGTGTTGAGCAAAAGCTCTATCTCTTGGATGTGGATTCTCTACTTGTAACTGAAGTTTATGAAGATGCTCAGGATACAGTAGATGATCAGGTCGACTTTCAGCAGCCGCCTGTTGACCCTCCTTCTCAGGAAGACCACCCAGAGATCTCTCTCCATGCTTTAGCAGGAGTCACCACCCCACAAACCATGCAGGTCAAGGGTTACTTCAAGAAGCTCCCTCTTACAATACTCATTGATTCTGGTAGCACTGTAACTTCATTGACCCTCGAATCGCCAAACAGGTTGATTGTTTTGTCTATCCTTGCTCCAGCTTTGAAGTCATGATTGCTAATGGGGGCACATTACATTGCAAAGGGAAGTGTCGCAATGTGCATATCTCTATTAGAGATTATAACTTGCGCTCTGACATGTTTGCCTTGCCCTTAGGCGGATGTGATGTGGTTTTGGCTGCTCAATGGTTATGCACACATCTTATGGGATTTTGCTGAACTTTGGATGTAATTTTTAGACAATAGGCAAAAACACACATTGAAGGGCTTACAACTAGGGTCTCTCAGCATCATCAGTTCACATCGCATGGAAAAGCTCCTTAAGAAGAATTCACATGGTGTCATCGCTCAGCTCCATTCCATTCAGATGCAACCATCAGCGACCTCCACTAGTCCTGCGGATCTATAATGAATTTTGGATAGATATGCATATGTCTTTGTTGAACTAGCGGGATTGCCACCTTCACGACTAGAGGACCATCGTATTTAGCTCCTTCCAGGAAGCATTCCTCCCAACATTAGGCCCTACTGCTACCCATTTCACTAGAAGACAGAGATTGAGATGCTCATTCGGGACTTGCTGAAGCAAGGTATTATTCGCCCTAATACTAGTTCCTTTTCTTCACCAGTTCTTCTTGTCCAAAAAAAAGATGGGTCATGGTGCCTCTGCATTGACTTCTGAGCACTTAATCACATCATAATCAAGGATAAGTTTCTAATTCCTATTGTTGATGAGCTTCTTGATGAGCTTCATTGTGCTCATTTTTTCTCCAAGTTGGATCTTCGTTCTGGGTATCACCAAATTTGGGTTCATGAGGATGATATCCCTAAAATAGCTTTCCGCACGCATGATGGCCACTATGAGTTTTTGGTCATGCCCTTTGGCCTCACTAAAGCTCCTTCCATATTCCAGGCATTGATGAATAAAATATTCCGGCCCTACTTGTAGAAATTCATTCTGGTCTTCTTTGATGATATCCTCATCTATAGTAAAACATGGGCTGAGCATCTCCAACATTTGGATCTTGTACTGCAACTTCTCTCTGATCATCATCTCTGTACAAAACAGTCTAAATGTGTTTTTGGGCAGGAGGAAGTGGAGTATCTCGAGCATATTGTTTCAGCCCAAGGGGTTCGAGTGGATCCTGCCAAAATAGATGCCATGAAAAATTGGCCGCATCCTCAGACACTCAAGAGCCTCCATGGTTTTTTGGGACTGACTGGCTACTACCGCAAGTTTGTCAAGGATTACAGGAAGATTGCAGCTCCATTAACAACTCTATTGAAAATGGATGCTTTTACATGGACACATGCTGCTGAGTGTGCATTTGAAAAACTAAAACAAGCTATGTGTACTACACTTATTATAGCTATGCTAGATTTTTCCAAGACCCTCACTATTGAGAGTGATGCTTGCGACAATGGACTTGGTGTTGTTCTCCTTTAAGATGAACATCCCATTGCATTCACCAGCAAAGCCCTTTCAGGTAAGAATTTAGTACTCTCTACATATGAGAAGGAAATAATGGCTATTTTGCATGCAATACAGAAGTGGCGGCCATACCTATTAGGCAATCATTTCTGCATCAAGACTGATCACTAGAGTCTGAAATATTTCCTGGAACAACAAGTCTCATCCCCAGCACAACAGAAATGGGTTAGCAAACTCATGGGTTATGACTATGAGATCACTTACAAGAAGGGTAAGGACAATATTGTGGTGGATGCTCTTTCTCGCACATTTGATGACCAAGCTTCTCTTTCAGCTATTTCTATGCATGTTCCAAATTAGTTGGAATCTATCCAGCAGGGCTATGTCAATGACTCTTCATTATCTCAAATCATCCAATAGTTGGCCAATAACCCTTCTGTTGTACCGCATTACTCTTGGGATGGTGCTTCTCTGAGATACAAGGGTCGTCTGGTACTTCCCCAGAGCACAGATCTTCAACAAGTTGTCTTCTATGAACTCCATGCTTCTCCATCGGCAAGGCACTCTAGGTTCCTCAAAACTTATGAGCGGGCATGGCGTAACTTCTTTTGGAAGGGAATGAAAAGGGCAATTCAACAAATGGTGGTTGAATGTGATACCTGCCAACGCAACAAGGGTGAAATGAAACTCCTTCCTGGATTGCTCAAACCCTTGCCCATCCCTACACAGATTTGGACAGATATTTCTATGGATTTCATTGAGGGGCCCCCTAAATCTGGAGGGAAGACCGTGATCTTGGTTGTGGTTGATCGCCTCTCCAAATATAGTCATTTTTGTGCCCTCAGCCATCCCTATACTACCTCCTCCATCGCACAGATTTTCATGGACCAGATCTTCCGTCTTCATGGAATCCCTTCTTCCATTATCTTAGATCGTGATGCAACTTTCACCAGTCATTTTTGGACAGAACTATTTCGCCACACTGGCACCAAACTGAAGATGAGTTCAGGGTATAACCCACAAACAAATGGTCAAACTGAAGTTATCAACCAATGTTTGGAAACTTATCTTCGTTGTTTCACCTCAGAACAATAGCATCAGTGGGCAAAGTGGCTTCCTATCGCTAAATGGTGGTACAATACCTCCTACCACACTGCATCTAAAATGACTCCATATGAAGCAGTCTATGGTCAGGCACCGCCAGTGCTCCTTCCATACACCCCTAGCCGTTCACCAGTTCAGGTAGTTGACACGGTTCTCTGAACTCGAGATCAAATTCTTCACATTTTGCAGGACAATCTTCACATGGCAAGAAATTGAATGAAACAACAAGCCGATTAGCACCGTTCTGAGCACACTTTTCAAGTAGGTGATATGGTTTTTCTTCATCTATAGCCATACAAGCAATCCTCCCTGAAACTCAAAGGGTTTCATAAGCTAGCTCCAAAATTCTATGGGCCATATCAGGTTCTTCAGAAGATTGGGTCAGTTGCTTATAAATTGGAGCTTCCTCCTTCCCGCGTTCATCCAATATTTCATGTCTCTTGTCTAAAGAAAGTTCTTGGCACCAACATCAGAGCACAAACTATTTTATCTGAACTAGATAACAAAGGATCCATCATTTTGGAGCTGGAGGCAATCCTCGAAAGGTGCACTCATCAGATTCGCTCTCGATCCATCACAGAGGTATTAATTTAGTGGCATGGAATGCAACCAGAGGATGCTACATGGGAACCACTCCTTCAGATTCAACAACAATTTCCACATCTTAAGCTTTGAGGACAAAGCTTTTCTAAGAGGGAGGGGATGTTAGGAACCCGTGTTTAACCCTTCTCTTTACTTTGTTAGTATATTGTTGTTGGACGCATATGCTTTGTAAGTCATCTCATGAGTATATTATATTATCCCACATTCATGGGGAGTAATATTTGTTTAGATTAGACTTAGTATATAAGTATGTGTTGAGGCCAATGAAGGCATCCACGAGTTTATTGTATTAAGCTTGATCAAAGGAGGTTGCCCCCTCGAAGTGGCCTGCGATCAATAAATTCCTTCTGTGTTTTGCTATTTATGTTATTTTGTGCATTTTTCATTCTACTGTTGCAAGAGGTTCCTCTCATGGCATTCGTGGGCTGAAGACTATAAACTGAAACTACTAACACATTTGATGCAGGGATTCAATTTCTTTCATATGCATGTGTGTTGGTTATCATAGGCAGATTTGGATTTGGTGCACTAAAATGAACATGTCTTGTTGTTTTCACACATATCTTGGGGCTTAAAATGAACCAGTGTTTGCTTTGTTTGGTGATTGTGTTGGTGTTTTGAGGTGCGTATGCTCTTCCCTCACACATCATGTGATCTTGGGAATCAAAAGCATCTCTCAACACTTGCATAATCACACCACACATTTGGTTTCTAAAGGTGAATGAACATTTGTCTAGTGTGGCATAAGTCCAAAAGTACGTATGCTCTCCCCTCGCATTGCCAATATGAACTTGGGGATCAAAAGTATTTTTGTGCTTAAGTAGCTTTTGTTTGAGCCTCAGAGTGGGCCTGCTCTTGAGACACATCCACAAGGAGAACTCATTTGTGACCCCAAGCAGTACTTTCACCTATTCTGCTAGATAAATTGAGGATAAGGTGAAAGCCAAGTCTAACCGGTATGAGCGCTCACCATATAGTGCTAGCTCAAAAGGAGGCATACCTTAGTGTATATTAAACTCCTAGTAGGGTTAGTTAGAGCCTTAAGTGGCTTGTTGGATGCCCGTGGGGTGCTGGTCCCCTAGATATACACTAGAACCCTTTTTGTTTAGTGGCCAAAAACCCTCTACTTGTTCATATAGGAGGTCGGAAGATCAAACTCTGATATCCTTCCCACATTTTTGCAGCTTGTTGCAGACATAGCAAGGTACCTCAGGATCTGCACGTCTTAGGACCTGGAACTTGGTGTGCCTGAGAAGTGAGTGCACTATAAGGGGGAGACCATGCCCCAAGTTCATGGAGCTATACACCACAAGTAGGCACGGCTGGGAAACCAAGTGGGAACTCAACAAGTATTGTCCTTTCTTAGCCTAAGGTTGTCCATGTCTACAAGTGTTTGCAAAACATCAAGAGTCACTCAAAAGCAACCAATTGATTGCCAAGTGTCTTCCATGATTGATGGGTGTGCTTGCCTAATCATCACCCTAGACATTCTTTCCATCCATTCATCCCAAGTCATCATACCTTGATCGCATTCATACCACATCCTTATCATTCGACCTTCGTATCCTAGTCACCCCCCCAAGCAAGTCAATTTCATCATAATCAATCCAACTCAACATAATCATTATCCTAATCATCATCCTTGTCACCCCGCATATCCTTATCACTATCCTAATCATTATCTTAATCACCTAACAACATCATTACACTTAGCTTTCCTCATTCCAAGTCACTTCCATTTCACCTTAATTCATCCTAGTCATTATCTTTGTCTTTACTCAAACATCCTATCATCTCATTCCTCATCATTCAACCACATCCCTAATCCCATTGTCCTTACACATCATCCTATCATATCCAAACAACATCGATCCTAATCATTCCTAATCACATTCTTGTCTCATCTTATTCATGCCACCTCATCATAATTACACCCTAATCATTCCTAATCATCACATCCATTTCACATCATATCATATTCATCATTCCAACTCATCCTATGCTAATCACATTCCTACTCATATCTTCCATTCATTCCAAATCATCATTCCACGTCACCCTTCTTAACCACATCATCCATGTCATCCCACATCATCCTTGTCCTATCCTAGTCACATCCTAATTACATTGTCATCCTTCCACATCATCCTATTCCCAATCTAACCAACATTCCAAATCAAACCAACACCTAACCATCATCCTAATCATTCCTAATCACCCTCCTAAACCAACCCTTTTTATCCTAAACATTTTGATCATATCCTAATCACATCATACCTAATCACCTATCTAATCATCTAATCACTCATTCCAAATCATTCCACATTACCATAATCATAGTCATCATATCCTACGTGCCATGTCCTAATCCATTTCCATCACATTCCTAATCATTCAACCACATCCCTAATCCCATTATCCTTACACATCATCCTATCATATCCAAACAACATCGATCCTAATCATATCCTAATCACATTCTATTTTACCCTACCATTCCTAATCATTCCACTTCATCCCAATCATATCGTAGTCATCATTCCTAGTCACCTTCACTCATAATCGAAACCCTAATCATCCTAGTCATCACCTTAGTCAATCCAAGTTACCCAATATTGTCATTCCACATCATTCAACCTCATCTTAATCATCATCCTTACTAATCAATCCAACTCATCATAACCATATCCTAATCATCATCTCTAATCGTTACACCTCACCCAAATCACTACACTTCATCCTAATCATCATCCTAATCATACCTTAATCATATCCTACCCTAACCATTTCCAACTCATCCTAATCACCTCTTTCATCCAATTAACATCATCCTAATCATCCCTAATCATTCCATATCATACCATAATCATACCCAAGCCATCATGATTCAAACCATAATCATCCCTTGTCACCTTCTTCCTAATCAAATCCCAATCATTCCTAATCATTACATTTCATCATCCTCGCCATTCAAATCCAATCAATTTTATATTATCATTCCATATCATATCACTATCACATATCCTAAACATATCTAAGTCATCATCGTCATTCCCCATTCTTATCCAATTCATCCAATCATATCATCCCTAATCATATTCTATCTATCCTAATCATATCCTAATCATCTTCATCCATAATCCAATCAACTTCTTCCTAATCCATCCATGTCATCTACATCTTATCATTACACATCATCATCTTCATTCTAATCCATATCGATCACATCCCAATCATATCTGAACCATTTATTCCAATCTAATCAAATTCATCCTAATCATTCACCACAACCATAGGGAAAACTTTAAGTATCTACACTCCATATCAAATCTAATTGCAGTTGTGTTAAATCCACCCATTACATATCCAATTTAATTCCTTCACGATTAAATTTCATCACAACATTTCATTAGCATTCAGCCCTCGACATCTATGGAGGTTCCCAAACATAGTCTTCCTAAGGTTGAAACATAGGGAGAAACTATTGAAGTTTGACAGTATCACAAGTACAAATCTATGGACCAAGAGACCTTGACATCCTTTTCACGTCAATCACAACTTTGGCTTAATACTCCATGGCTAGTTTAAGTCCATCCTTCCAAGTGAATTCTGAAACTCATGGGTTCACTTTAGTCAATCATTTCTTACACACTATTGTGATGTTCACAACATGCCCCATTTTACTCCTTAGCAAAATGAGGACCCCTACTGTGGCTGTTGCTTTTTACTTGTGTGTGTTGTTTTGCTTGGTGGTAAAAGGGAAAAGAGGGTTAAAATTGCAAACTTTATTAAAACTAGAGAAAAAATATATTTTTAGTACCAAGGCATGATATGGTTGGATTCTTTGTGAAAAATGAGCTAGGGTTTCTTTTTGAACCATCTTAAAATTCCAAGTATTTTGCAAGTTATGAGTATTTTGGTAAAATGTACAAGGGAAGGGTTCGCTGTTGCATATACAATGCCTTTTGTATATTGGGTTGCATATACAAAGTCGATTGTATATCCTTTTCCTTGTATGCATTTTTGATAAAGTTCTATGCATACATACAAGGTGGACCCGAAATATTTATGAATTAGAATTAAGACTTTGTATGTTTCGACTTGTATGTATGTTTCGATATACATACATTCTGAAACATACAAAGTGGAGATACATTTCTTGGACCTAACATTTTTATGAAACAAGGTTAATTCAATGTATATCGGGCTTGATATTCACATAGTGCTGATATACATTGCACTTTATACTTAGCTGACATGCAAGCCACATACTCAAAGTAGTTGTTAAACAAGGTTAAGTCCTTGTATATTTTGTGGGCTTGTATGTTTCGGTAACATACAATGCGAATGTACATTATGCGGACGTGAAAGAAAGTCGAGGAGCTAAATCATTGTATGCTTCGGACTTGTATATTAGCACATACATTTGGAACATGCAACATCCATATACAAGCGCAGACTTGAAAGGGGTTTTAAACAATGTTGAATCGTCGTATAATTTCGGCTTGTATATTTACACATACATTGCGATATACAACAATTTATACAATCACCGGAATCGAAAACATTATGGAATGAAGTTAAGTCTTTGTACATTTCGGACTTGTATATTTCATACATACATTGTGATATGCAACGACTTATACATCGAGCAGCCTTGAAGTTTATGAAATATGGTTAATTCGTCGTATGTATCCAGGTTGTATATTATCAAACATACATTGCACATCTACAAGTGCCGAAACCAAAAATTTATCAAACAAGGTCAAGTCCATGTATGTTTTAAACAATGCATATCGAAAGATACAAAAAAGCATACATAGTACGGACTCGAAAGAGAAATTAAAAATGTGGAAATGCTTGTATGTTTAAGTGTTTGTATGTTTCTAATATACAAACCGATATGCAAAGTTAAACATACAAGCCATAATCCAAATGAATTTAAAAGCGATATATCCTATGTATCACGTCCGACTTGTATATTGAGATATACATTCCGATAAGTATACATTGAGGAACATACAAAGGCAGAATCAAAAGGGGTTAGGCACGGAATATTCTTTGTATGTACATGCATATGAAGAGATACATACAGGGGCGATATACATGGATTTGAAGAAGGAAATGAGCGGGAAAACAGTGTGATAGGGTTTTTGAGGCATTTTTTTAGCCCGAATGCATATTTTCGGTCAATGATGGTTGACTCGACTGGTTTTGACGCTGTATATGCATTTGAGTTTGCATTTTTCACAAATTCTTAACCTGATTATCTGTGTTTGCACATTCACGCCCATATTTAACACAGGTGTCTAAATTTCTTGTTAATCTATTAAATGATGTGCTTATCTCTTGACTATTTATTACAGGATTGAAGGAGTTGTTTGGAGTAGCTGAGGATTACAGAGTTGCTGACACACAGTGGTGGCGTGCAGGTGAAACTTAATGACGGATCCGATCAGAGAAGGCAAAAGGAGATAAGGATGCTGGCGAGAAGTGGCTAGCAAGAGAAACTTGATGGTGATTAGATTACCAAAGACGTGGCAGAAGATATTTTGGTGGATTGGGGTTTTCAAAGCAGGATATTTATACCACAATAAGGACTGTGCTGCTCAGAGTTTTCTGGGCAGAATTTATTTTCCACCGCTAGTTGACTAGGGTTTCTTTTTGGGCACCGTTCTGGGGGAAAATCAGAGCTGTATATAACCCCTTTTACTGTAAATACAAAGAGGAATGATACCAAAAAATTGGACCTGAAACAATTTAGCATAGGGGATCAGATTACTGAGATTAATGGGGACTGAACTATTGAAATGTCAAGGTTCTTTCCTCAGATCACTGTAAATATACCTATTCTAAAGCATACTGAATGGAGATGAAGCTTCAGATAACTTTCTGATTGTAAATTTTACGTAATCTTCAAGTTGATTTCTGGATATGTATTGGTGAATGTTGTGTTCAATAGAAGTGCTTTCATTTTTATTGCATGTTGTTATCAACTTTTTTCCTTTGAAGATTTGCACTAAATCATGCGGATTTGTGGACTGTCTTGGTGAAGTATGATTTTAGTTTTCTTCTCTTCTTTGCTATATCAGAATATGTATGTGAATCAGTGATCTCAGTCAAGTAATTATAGGAATCTCACTCTTTAAACCCTATCTCTGTTATTTTCCTTTTTTTTAATTTCATTAGAATCACCTCCATAACTGCCAAGTCATGATAAATCAGAAGCAAAACAGAGAAATGTGCTGATATCCTGTAGATAACTGGATATCATTAGCATATTTGAGCTGAATGCAGGTTAAAATGATAAATATCATGCAAAGACCTAAGTTCAGACACATTATTTCAAGTAAATAACTATGTAGAATAACCTCTCTATGTTGCATGCTTATAAGAAACAGAAATTACTGATGAACGTAAGGCCCCTGAATGATTAACAACAATACACATCAACCACTGAGTAACGTCAGTAGATTAAGAACTAATCAATGGAGACTTGGGATCATGAATTCTCTAAATTCATCATACCTTTCAAGATAAATAAAGGTTGTTGTGTAACTTTTGTTTAGTGTTGGAATGTGACTAACATCACCATCAATAGGAACTGGCACTAGAAGGAGGGCCCATGAACTCATTATCAGTAAGTTTTCTTGATTTTATAAAGCAGACAGAAAGGTAATACCAAAGCATCTCTGTATTTCAAGTTATATGCAGAGATTTGCTATTTTAATTTTGTGCACGCTAATCATTTGTGAAGTTTTCAAACTAAAATAAATAAATATAGAACCTTGGCTAGGGAGTTTCACCCGATCTTTGCAATAAACCAGCCAATCTTCCTTAAATCTAAGAAATCCTGGCTCCCAAGCCAAACACCAGGTCCAGATCTAGTGGACTCTTTGAAGAATCACCCATCACGGGATTTAGACCTAGAACTGTAGACATTCATTACTCTCCCGATTCTAGTACATCAGGAGCTTCACTAGAATGTACTCCTATAACTCCTCTTGGGTTTCAGACACCTAAAGGACAACCTGTCACACCTCGAGTCAAACCTCAACCTGTCACACCTCATGTCCAACCTCCACTGGTTGCAATGTCATTTTTTACAGCAGAGTCACCCTTGACTTTTAATGCATACCATGCTCTGCCTAAGAACCCTAATAAAGTTTTTCTCAAATATCATCCATATCAGGATGCTGATGATCACATCAGAATTTTCAAAGAAGCTTGTAGTAGGGCTAGATTTACACATCAAGATGTGGTATGCAGATTATTTCCATTTTCTTTAGGGGAAGAGGCATATAACTGGTATATCAGTCTTAGTCAAGGTTCAATCGATTCATGGGATGCCTTAGAAAAGGTCTTTAAGGATAGGTTCAGAACACCTATAGATCCTTCCATGAATTATCATTTGTTTGCTACAATCAAGAGATTTGAAGGGGAATCTATTGCCAACTTCAATGCAAGATTCCAGATAATGCTCTCAAGAGTAATAGCACCTTATGCTGTAGTAGATGAAGTTGCTAGGAGCATTTATTATTCGACTTTGGATCCCTTGACTTCCATGTTTATCAGGAGAGCACATCCCGAGGTAACGACTTTGGTAGGAGCTTTTGAAGAAGCCATCAAAGTCAGTCAGCAATTGGCTCCTGCTCCCACCCCAAACATTGCCTTCCCTACATTTCCTGGCTATCCTACATAACCTATTCGCCAATAAACCAGTGGGGCCATGGTACCTTTAGCTGTGATGCCAGCCCCTTTACAGGTACCTCCACTCAGTATCATACCACCACCAAGTGGAAATGGCCAGATGTTACAATATCCTGGATAGGCACAAGTACCTCAAGTTGTAGAATAGTCCAACAATAACAATGGATCTTCCTTTTTTAAGCCTCAGCCAAAAAATGCAGTGGCCAAGGTTCAGGAAGAGAAAGAAGAAATAAAGGAGATATCAGCACAGTTAAGGAAACTCACCACTGAAGTCACTCATCGAAGGAGTCAGAACTTCTACTCAACCAAACCAGAACAGAGGTTATGCCAATGATAGACCTAACTATCCTAATAGGGGATACAACAATAACTATAATAACAATGGCAACAATAATCCTCCTAGACAGCCTAGAGTGTGGAACACTAGGCCAAACAATGGTTCTCTGCCATCACCCCTAGACAATCAGCCTCCTAATGAACCTAGGCAGACTACTAGAGTAAACCTTGCAGAGGCTGCACTTACAAACTGGTTCAGGATACATAACACTAATGCTCATGCATAGATAGATTGTCCTCAGTTCAGGATTGCTACTAGTATATTCCAAACTGAAGTGTCCAATACTTCAGGAAATCCACCTTATGTGGAAGGAAATGAAATTGTCCCCTGTGAATATCATTCTACCTTAGTGCTAGAAAGCTTTATGCATCATCCTTGTCAGCAGACAATTCCATCTCATCGGGATTACACCTCAACAAGTGAAGAATCAGCCATGGCTTTTGAATCCAACTATGTTTTTCCATTTGAGGATGATAATGAGCCATCAATTGAGCATGAGGAAGTCAATGCTTATCAACAACAACCTCAAGGTAGGCATAATTACAACTTGAGAAATAACTCAAATAGATCTGCTGATCCTTTGACCACATCTTTGCCTCCAAACAATTTCAATACTCCACCTGATCCCAAGGCGGGTAATAACCCTGGATTTCCCAAAGTTAATGCTCAATATCTGGCACCACAGAATCCAGCACCAAAAGCTGGTAATCCACCTCTTGAGTCTGACAAATTGGTTACATATCTAGCAGATGAGATGAAAAAGGTTAAAATTAGCCTGTCATTGTTAGAACTGCTTAAAACACCTACTATTAGGAAAGTTTTCATGAAATCATTGGATGATCCTACTCAAAAGGAGGATAGTCTTGCCTCAGGTCAGTTTGGAAATAAAGACCATGCTGCTAGGGATGTTAATGTTAAACATAAAGTGCTAGCCACTGTTCAAACTATAGAAACTTCCCACATGACCCTATACAAAGACAAGAGTGAGTCACCCCCTTTCCTCCTTACCATCAGGATGTTTGGTAAAAATTTGCACAATTACCTAGTAGACTCAGGAGCATCTACCAATGTAATGCCCTTATCCATATGCAATGCTTTAGGGTTACATCTTGCTAAATCATTAAAGAAAGTAACCCAATTAGACAAAACAGAGGTGAGTGCGGTAGGAGAACTAACTGACATACACATGCAGTTAGCTTCAGACCCTAGAAATCAGCACTATATTGATATTCAGGTAGTTGATATACCTGATACATATGGGATGTTACTCAGCAGAGACTGGTCAAAAACCCTTAACGGATACATGTCAACCGATTTCAGTCATATGTGGTTGCCCTAGAGAGGGATACCAAATCAAATAAGAATAGATGTTGAACCTCACATGAAGCACATGATCACTGAATATAACAAAACAAATGAAATCATGTATGTGGATGTGGAACTTGGAATTTACTCCATCAGACCTCAGACTGTCAGCATAGAGGGGATCCTAATGTTTGACTTTCATAATCAGGATGATGACTCTCAAGATGATAAAATAACCTTAGAATTTGATTGTAACCATGAAGATGAAATAAAAGTAGATCATTTCCAGAATTTTGAGATGCATCTATTTAAGGAGGTGCAACTATGTCAATTGTTAAAAATGCCTATTCATGAAATTCTAATTGATGGATGGTGCAGGTTGCATGATGAGGCACATTCTGAAAAGACTTGTGATGCATGTTTAGACATGTTGGATTTGGAACAAGCATATAGTGAAGCATCTTCACCTGTGGTGAGTTCTGCAGATAATGATAGTGAAACTAATTTTTGTTTGTCTTCTGCAGAAATAGGAGAATGCATATACCAAGATGAAGCTTCTACTTAGAGCATAGAAGAGATATTGGTATGTAGCAAGGGTAATGTTAAAGGCAAGAAGAAAATCACCCCAAGGAGTGATTGTTTAGTAGAATCAGATTATGAGTTATCTGATGAAGATAGGGGCAGTAATCTATCCAAATTCGAAGAGTTTTTATCAGAAGAAATTCAAAAGATGATACAATAGCAAAGATCCCCATAGGATGCTTTGATTGATGGATGGTGCCAATTACATGAAGCACCACATTCAAAAACTACTTGTTCATTGTGTCTACATATTTTGAAAAGGCAGACGTTGCCTAATCCAGAAGATTTCCCTTCCAAGGATAAAAAGAAAGAAAAAATATTAGCTTCACATAAGGCAGATAAGGTGAAGTTTGAGAGAACTGAGACACCAAGATAAAGTGGATATCAAATGGTGCAGCTGTCAGAGCGAAAAGGAAGAAAGAAGGCCCAGACAAGCCTTTAGTTGAAGATAGGCCATGGATCCTCAGATTTGATGGATCCAAGTCAAAACAAGGAGGTGGAGTAGGGATAGACCTTATTTATCCATCTAGAAAATCATACTTAGCAGCATACAGATTACAGTTCCCATGTACAAACAATTTGGTGGAGTATGAAGCTCTAATTCATGGGATGCTGTTTGCATTAAGGAAGAAAGTGAAAATTTTGCATGTCTATGGAGACTCAGAATTAGTTGTGAGACAGGTGAGAGGTATATACTCTTGCAACTACAAAAGGCTGTCCAATTACAGACATGGGGTATGGGACTTAATAGAAGATTTTGATGCATTCAACATCACACATGTACCCATAGAGCAGAATCATAGGGTAGATGCCCTGGCCCAGGCTGCAAGTACTCTGGAACTTATCCATATCTGGTTTAAAGAGATTCTCAGTTGAATTGGTATCAGTGCCTTCTGTGCCAGATAATGTAACCAATCTCCAGGTATGTGACGACGATCAACACATATTAGACTTTATTTCCAACAGAAATATTTTTGAGGCACAGATCATTGATGAAAGAAATGTGGAGGACCACATCTGGGAAGAGGAAGAAATCCTAGAGCTACCTAGCAACAAGATTCCTAAGGGAATGATAGAGCTGGAAAGAGCGTTTGATCTGGACAACATGCTGAAGCATAAAGATCTCCCAGAAGCCAACGGAGGATAGTACTTGTAGGTTAACGTTGGACAGGATGATAAAACAAGAAACGTCCTGATAGGAAAGGTCTATACAGAGGAGGAGTTGGAAGGAATCACCCAGACTCTCAAGGATTATATCCATGTCATTGCCTGGACGTATGATGAGTTGAAAATTTATGATACATCAGTCATCACCCATACAATACCTTTGAAGCCAGACGCCAAGCCTTTTCGGTAGAAATAGAGACCTGTGAATGCTTTACTAGAGCCCATCATTTTTGAGGAGGTTAAACGGTTGCTTGACGCTAGAATCATGTTTCCTTTGCCTTCTCTGGATGAGGTCTTGCAAATTGTGAATGGTGCCAAGATGATGTCATTCTTGGACAGTTTCTCTGGCTATAACCAGGTGATGGTGGACAAACAGACTAAAAACCACATTCACCACAAAATGGGGGATTTTTGCATACAAGCGCGTGCTGTTTGGGTTAATAAATGCTGGGGCGACATTCCAGCGAGCTATGGACATAGCCTTCAGAGGCTTGATTGGTAAGTGCATAGTCATCTACATGGATGACTTAACGGTTTTCTCTAAAGATAGAGGAAACCATGTAGAGGACCTGAGAAAAGTGCTCAAAAAATGTGAGGATAACGGGATTTCCCTGAATCCTAAGAAATGCATATTTAGGGTAACCACAGGGAAGTTATTGGGCTACCTAATAACAGAAAATGGGGTCATCATTGACCCAGATAGGGTGGAATCAATCATGAGGATACAGCTTCCTGGAAGCAAAAAGGAGCTCAAATCTTACTTTGGTAAGATTAATTTTGTTAGGAAATTTATTACTGGCTTTGCAGAGATTGTCAGACCCCTGAATGCCATGCTCAAGAAGGACGCTAAAATTGAGTGGACACCTGAAGCTAGGGCAGATTTTGAAGATATTAAAAGGGCCATATCAAATGCTCCAGTTCTGATCAGTCCAAATTATACCAAGGACTTTTACATTTACTCGTTTGCTTCAAAACATACTTCTGCAGCAGTGTTGACACAAAGAAATGAAGAAAGGAAGAAAAGCCCATAGCCTTCATGAGCCCCCCTTTCAGAGATGTAGAGCTCAAATACATGGACGTAGAAAGATAGGCGCTTGCTCTGGTTCGAGCGGTTAAGAAATTTAGGCATTACATTTTGAGAAGTAAAGTGATTGTTGTAGTACCTGATGCAGCAGTGAAAATGTTGTTAATGCAAAGTGAACTAGGTGAGAAAAGAGCTAAATGGATCACTGTCCTCTAAAAGTACGATATGGACATTACACCCATGAAGTTAGTAAGGGGGCAAGCATTGAGCCAGATGATATCGGAGATTGATCCTAATATCATGAGCCAACAGTATGTTGTGAATGCAAAGGATGATGGAGAATGGTACTCAAACATCAGACACATCCTAATTACTGGAAGGTGTCCTTCAAGGTTGCAAGCCTCACAAAGGAGAGCCTTAAAAATAAAGTCACAGAAATATATGATCAAAGGAGGAGTCCTTTTCAAGAAAAACTATGAGGGAATATACCTTAGATGCCTGGAAAGACAAGAAGCAGACAAGGTGTTAATAGAGTTACATGATAAGTTTGGGACCACGCATGGATCATCTTTGGCTACCACTCATGCTATCCTAAAGGCAGGGTATTACTGGCCCACTATTTTCAAAGACACTGCTGAACACAGCAAATGTTGTCATATGTGCCAGGTCGCTGCAAACAAAGAAAAATATGCTACTCAACCTTTGCAGCCAGTGATGGAGATGCGCCCATTTGCTTAATGGGGAATGGACTTCATAGGACCTATCAACCCTCCATCATCTTCAGGCCACAGGTATGTTTTAACTATTACTGATTACTGCACCAGGTGGACTGAAGCTATCAACAGCAAGACATGTAATGCTGAGGATGTCATCAGGTTTTTGGAAAGCAACATAGTAACCAGGTATGGAGTTCCCTACGCTTTGGTATGTGATAATGGACCTACTTTTGCTTTAATTAAATTATCAAGCTAGGCTTTTGACTATGGGATTATCTTGAAATTCTCCTCAAACTACTATCCCCAAGGGAATGGATTAGCAAAATTCACAAATAAGAACCTATTGAACATCATAAAGAAATTAACAGAAAAGAACCCTAGGGAATGGAATATTTTATTGAAATATGCCTTGTGGATAGATAGAACCAGGAACAAAGCTGCATTGGGAATTTCTCCTTTTCATCTAGTATATGGGGTGGATCCTATCCTCCCTGTTAACTTAAGGATCCCTACATTGCAGTTTGCACAAGATTACCTGGGCATTGATAATAAACAAGAGGTTAGGTTGCTTCAATTGATGAACCTAGAAGAAAAAAGAAGTCAAGCAATTGAACAGTTTGCTAAACATTAGGCTGTTGTCAAATGCTGGTTTGACAAAAGAGCTAGAATTAAGGCTTTTAGGATCTCTAATTTGGTCCTGATATGGGATAAAGCACATGAGAGGAAAGGAGATCATGGTAAGTTTGATAAACTCTGGATAGGTCCCTTTCAGATTTCTGAGATTTTAGGAGATAACACCTATAGGCTTAAGACATTAATTGGTGAGGATGTTCCATTACCAGTTAATGGACAGTTTCTCAAACATTATTTCCAAGCCTGAAATGGTGCCATGGCAGCCATGTGTATCATAGTGTATATTTTTGTATAGATGTTTGTATAGTTTGTTTTGTTTGGGTTGCTTTGTTGTTTCCTCAGCAGGGATCTTTATTTTGATTTAGAGCGAGAAGGAGTAGATTAACAACCATTGAAAACAATAGAAAATTTAGAACATTCAGGTTAATTGTTTGAAATTTATGCATAATTTGTTGTGACTATCATGAATGTAGAAAGTTGTTTAACTTTGTGAAATTTTGTATTCAATAACTGTGGGTTGAGTATTCAAGGAAGTTTCTCACAATGACACACCTAAAATTCTTGGGTTTGTTGAACCTACCATTGTAGATATTAGGTGAAAAATTAGAGGTCACCCTTGCTACCATTACAATTCTCATCTTAATTTTAGCAAGTGCTCATTCCTTGCATCATGAAGTTATAACTGCAATATCTTATGAAATCTCTATCAAAAGACAAAAAAATAATATAAAAAATAAATAAAATGGATTATACTGAAAATCCAGATTAAGCCATCTAAGTAACTCTACTGGGGCTATAGAAGCTTGCTGGCAGTGGGGCTCTACTTAGGAGAATTGTAACGATAACCTTGCTGTGGCTATGGATGCCCGCTGGCAGCAAGGCTCTATCCGGTTGGCTATGAGGGAATGACATCAACTATGTAGACTAATATCAGTCACGGGTTTGTTCAACTGATCTTCAAGATGAGGATATTAATCACGTGCACCCACTTAAACTGAAAAGAAGATTCATGCACGTTATTGAATACATTAAGTCTCAAGTTGGATAATGGTTTACATAAAAGATAGTTGGAAATTATGAATTTATTTCATTTAGTTTTCTTTAATGGTTTGAATTTAATTATTTTGTTTGGTGGCTAGTTGTTGTGATGTTCACAACACGCCCCATTTTACTCCTTAGTAAAATGAGGACCCCTGCTGTGGCTGTTGCTTTTTACTTGTGTGTGTTGTTTTGCTTGGTGGTAAAAGGGAAAAGACGGTTAAAATTGCAAACTTTGTTAAAACTAGAGAAAAAATGCATTTTCAGTACTAGGGCATGATATCATTGGATTCCTTGTGAAAAATGAGCTAGGGTTTCTTTTTGAACCATCTTAAAATTCCAAGTATTTTGCAAGTTATGAGTATTTTTGTAAAATGTACAAGGGAAGAGTTTGCTGTTGCATATACAATGCCTTTTGTATATCAGGTTGCATATACAAGGCCCTTTGTATATCACTTCCCATGTACAAAGTTGATTGTATATCCTTTTCCTTGTATGCATTTTTGATAAAGTTCTATGCATACATACAAGGTGGACCCGAAACATTTATGAATTAGAATTAAGAGTTTGTATGTTTTGACTTGTATGTATGTTTCGATATACATACATTCCGAAACATACAAAGCAGAGATACATTTCCTAGACCTAACATTTTTATGAAACAGGGTTAATTCAATGTATATCGGGCTTGTATATTCACATAGTGCCGATATACATTACACTTTATACTTAACCGACATGCAAGCCGTGGACTTGAAGTAGTTGTTAAACAAGGTTAAGTCCTTGTATATTTTGCAGGCTTGTATGTTTCGGTAACATACAATGTGAATGTACATTGTGCGGACGCGAAAGAAAGTCAAGAGGAGCTAAATCATTGTATGCTTCAGACTTGTATATTAGTACATACATTTGGAACATGCAACATCCATATACAAGTACAGACTTGAAAGGGGTTTTAAACAATGTTGAATCATTGTATAATTCTAACTTGTATATTTACACATACATTGCGATATACAACAGTTTATACAATCACCGGAATCGAAAACATTATGGAATGAAGTTAAGTCTTTGTACATTTCGGACTTGTACATTTCATACATACATTGAGATATGCAATGACTTATACATCGCGTGGTCTTGAAGTTTATGAAATATGGTTAATTTGTTGTATGTATCCGGGTTGTATATTATCAAACATACATTACCCATCTACAAGTGCTAGAACTGAAAATTTATCAAACAAGGTCAAGTCCATGTATGTTTTAAACAATGCATATCGAAAGATACAAAACAACATACATAGTGCGGACTCGAAAGAGAAATTAAAAAAGTGGAAATGCTTGTATGTTTAAGTGTTTGTATGTTTCTAATATACAAACTGATATGCAAAGTTAAACATACAAGCCAGAATCCAAATGAATTTAAAAGCGATATATCCTATGTATCATGTCCGAATTGTATATTGAGATATACATTCCGATAAGTATACATTGAGGAACATACAAAGGCGGAATCAAAAGGGGTTAGGCACAGAATATTCTTTGTATGTACATGAGTATGAAGAGATACATACAGGGGCGATATACATGGATTTGAACAAGGAAATGAGCGGGAAAACAGTGCGATAGGGTTTTTGAGGCATTTTTTTGGAGTCCGAATGCATATTTTTGGTCAACGATGGTTGACTCGACTAGTTTTGATGCTGTATATGCATTTGAGTTCACGTTTTTCATAGATTTTTAACCTGATTATCTGTGTTTGCACATTCACGCCTAGATTTAACACAGGTGTCTAAATTTCTTGTTAATTTATTAAATGATGTGCTTATCTCTTGACTATTTATTGCAGGATTGAAGGAGTTGTTTGGAGTAGCTGAGGATTACAGAGTCGCTGACACACAGTGGCAGCGTGTAGGTGAAACTTAATGACGGATCTGATCACAGAAGGCAAAAGGAGATAAGGATGCCGGCGAGAAGTGACTAGCAGGAGAAACTTGATGGCGATTAGATTACCAAAGACGTGGCATAAGATATTTCGGTGGATTGGGGTTTTCAAAGTAGGATATTTATACCATAGTAAGGACCGTGCTGCTCAGAGTTTTCTGGGTGGAATTTATTTTCCACCGCTAGTTGACTAGGGTTTCTTTTTGGGCACCGTTCTGGGGGAAAATCAGAGTTGTATATAACCCTTTTTTACTGTAAATACAAAGAGGAATGATACCAAAAAATTGGACCTGAAACAATTTAGCATAGGAGATCAGATTACTGAGATTAATGGGGACTAAACTGTTGAAATGTCAAGGTTCTTTCCTCAGATCATTGTAAATATACCTATTCTAAAGCATACTGAATGGAGATGAAGCTTCAGATTACTTTCTGATTGTAAATTTTATGTAATCTTCAAGTTGATTTCTGGATATGTATTGGTGAATGTTGTGTTCAATAGAAGCGCTTTCATTTTTATTGCATGTTGTTATCAACTTTTTTCCTTTGAAGATTTGCACTGAATCATGCGGATTTGTGGACTGTCCTAGTGAAGTATGATTTTAGTTTTCTTCTCTTCTTTGTTGTATCAGAATATGTATGTGAATCAGTGATCTCAGTCAAGTAATTTTAGGAGTCTCACTCTTTAAACCCTATCTCTGTTATTTTCCTTTTTTTTTAATTTCATTAGAATCACCTCCATAACTGCCAAGTCATGATAAATCAGAAGCAGAACAGAGAAATGTGCTGATATCCTATTGATAACTCGATATCATTAGCATATTTGAGCTGAATGCAGGTTAAAATGATAAATATCATGCAAAGACCTAAGTTCAAACACATTATTTCAAGTAAATAACTATGTAGAATAACCTCTCTATGTAGCATGCTTATAAGAAATAGAAATTACTGATGAACGTAAGGCCCCTGAATGATTAACAACAATACACATCAACCACTGAGTAACGTCAGTAGATTAAGAACTAATCAACGGAGACTTGGGATCATGAATTCTCTGAATTCATCGTATCTTTCAAGATAAATAAAGGTTGTTGTGTAACTTTTGTTTAGTGTTGGAATGTGACTAACATCACCATCAACACACACCTCAAGGTCTCATAAATCCAATTTATACTTTAACAAGGTCATTAGTAGACGAGAGTACCCTCTTGGAGCTAGACTTTTCAAAGACTAATATCATTAGCCTCTATCACGGTCTAGGCCTCATCACCTTGCATTGACATCCCCCCATCGTCCCAAAAATCAAAAGTAGAGACGCGATTACAAAATGAAGAGAAAAGGGAGTAGATCCTCTTAGTCATCCTTATGGTAAACACATAAACACAACATTCTCACCAAAACAATCATCCTTGTCCTAATCATCATTCCTAGTCATTCCACATCATCCTTGTCATTCAATCAACATCATTCTAATCATATCCCAATCAATTTTCATCCCAATCATTATTCTTGTCATTTGACATAATCATAATCACATCCTACTCATACCTTCATCATTCAACCTTCACATCCTAATCACCCTTTCTAATCACATCGTTCAATCAAATTCATCCTAATCACCTCACCCCTAATCATATCCTAATCATTTCCAAGTCATCCTAATCACAACCCTAGCCATAACCTAATCATCCATAATCACCCATCTAATCATTCAATCAATCTCATCCTCTATCACATTCCTAGTCAATCCACATCATCATTCATCCTAGTCAAGCACTTATCAACATGGTCCTAATCACACAAGATGGCATACAACGATATGAAGACATGCATTATTCCATGGCGATTCTAGAGAACAATGTTCTAGCACCCCAAGCCTATTCACAAGCTTATCCAAGTCCACCTGGGCAGCAAGACAAAGTGCCTTTAAATTCTCCTGCCATCTTTGAGAAGGGGAACATAAGTCTACCTCATCCATCCTATAAGTACATTCTATCACCACACTCCTAATCCTAATCATAAGTCCACATCATCTACCCTCATTATCCATCCACTGTATTGTCCTTCCACACATGCACTTGCGAAGGATGTGATCCATTAGCTACTAGCTAGGGATAAATCCTTCCCATGTCGAACATCCATTCATGAGCCTATCAAAGAAACTTCCAACACCATGCCCATTCCTTCAACCCCTTCAAGTGGTCCACAACATATCGACCCTATTGAAGAGTCCTCTACATTCACTTCCATTCCAATTCAAGAGGTATGTCAAAGGTATACTCCTAAGCATGAGGAAACATCACCCCCTCATTCAAGTCAAGATCAAACCCCTTCCAATGATCCCATCCATAACACACTTTATCCTTTTCATGATCAAGCTCCCATTTACAATTACAATCCCTTCCATGATCAAGAAGGCCATAATGATCCACTTAGCCAACTTTATGCATTCCATGGTCAATACCTTACGACCTCACCCATCCATGGTCCAACCAACTTCCACTTCCCATGATGAGACAAGTGCCTCCCAAATAAACATAGAAGATCACACAAATAACTTGGATCTACATGAACATAATAAAGATCCTAATGATCCTTCCACACCCACCTTCGATCCCATTTCAAGTCCACCATCATATTCCCTTGGCCTATCCGCCTTCATTCATGAGTGTTCTTCCTTAGGAACACAACAACCTTTGTCTTCCACTTTGCCTTCTCTGTCGAATAATCAACTCAAGTCTAGTGTCCAAACTACACATAGTCCCATTGTCAATTGAATACTCCAAAAAATGAATTACCAAGGTAAAGGCTTAGGCCTTCATGAACAAGAATTTTGGAGCCAGTCCATGTTAATGTCCCCCCACGCTCATATGGCCTTGGATATACACCCCAAGGTCAACAATCTAACGATGTTGGTACTTCTTCCATTCCTCCTAAGTCCACTTTCCATCGCACAAACCTTATCATATTCCTAAAACACATGTTGCCATTCCACCTCCATCATCCTACAAATGTCAAAAGCATGTGACCATACACCTTCCACCATCCACTTTACCTCCACTATTTCCAACTCCTAATTTCCCTTCATCCACTTTACCACCATTGCTTCCGACACCTAATATCCCCATCATTCATAAATACCCTAAATATCCTAGTCATGACCAACAAATGCACACATTGTCTAAACATAAAACTTCCACTCATTCCATCCACCCCATGGGATTCAAAAATAAATATTTGGATGCCTCCTTTCATAAAGTCAAAAATCCTAAGGGTCCTAATACCTTAGGAAATCAATCCAAAAATTCAAAGTAAGGTACATTAAAAAAATCCATCCAAACCCAACCTCTAAAAGCAAAGTCAAAAACGAAAATGATATGGGTCCCTAAGCAAAAATCAAGCAAGTTAAATGAGGCATCCACCTCTCAAAAATCCCAACCCTCTTCCATCCACTCCATTCAAAAATCCCATTTCATATACAAAATCCCACATGAAAAGCAAAAGTTATAAAAATACTAAGTACATGTGGAGACCTAAATGCTTACATCATCCATCTCCTAAGTAGCCACCGCCATTACTTCCTACACCTCCATACAATCACAAGCTTCCATGTTTAACATGGTGTGTGTAACCGTTGCTCATGATTCCTTTCCGTACCTCCATCACCCCATCATTCAACTATTATCCAACACATTTTACTTATTATATCCCTATGGTCCATGGTTTTGCATAAGCCCTACATAATCCACATCATAATCCACTTTCGTCCCCTACTTAATCCACATCATAATCCACTATCATTCCCTTCATGGACCACTATCTACCCTATCCATTTCATTTTCATGCAATCACCCTACCAACATTAATGAGCATAACAACTTGACATGGTCCATTTACAACGACTTCACTCTCAAACAGGACTATCATCTTTCATGGCACTAGACACTTGAGTCCCTCATATCCATATCCACCTCTCCTACTCAAAAAGTAAAAAAAAAAAAGTAAAGAGAAATCCCTTCGTCCAATGGTGAAAACCTGGTAAACAGGCACCTTGGATAAGTACCATGATGAAAACCTAGCAAACAGGCATCATGTGTAGATTAATCTTCTATGTCACTTACACTTGGGGGCACATTGTCTCATCCTCCTATCGTTTTTCCACCTTACCATCATTATTCATACATCTGCATGCCTATCATATCACATCCATTCATCCTCCCTTCCTCTTTTGATTTTGATAAAGATTGGGGGCACAATGTTGATAAATATTTTGGGCTATCTCTTGACATACCTCATCCTATCCAAACAATCCATCTTATCATCCTATCATCACAAGCTTTGTCATGAAAAATCCTAAGTATACCACCAATAATGGGGCATGTTATTCCTATGCGACATAGTCCTTGGAGATCACATCCTTGCCCTCTTATGTCTGCGTTCCTTCCATCCACTATCGCCCCCCCCCCCCCCCCCCTCGCCTCTTATCCATTCATCCAATCCCATTCATTCATCCTTGCACCTAGACTTGGTTTCCCCTTGTCATTGGTATCTAGCATAAAGGCTACAAAAATTGCGATCCAGTGCCATTCCCCAAAACGGTCCAAAAATACAAAAAAATCAAATATTTTCAAAAACACCAAAAAATCAAATATTCTCAAAAAATACAAAAAAATCAAAACGTCTCAAAAATTCAAAAAAAATCAAAATATTCCCCAAAATCCAAAAAAATCATAACATTTCAAAAAACCAAAAAAATCAAATATTCTCAAAAAATACAAAAAAATCAAAACATCTCAAAAATACAAAAAAAAATCAAAATATTCCCCAAAATCCAAAAAAATCACAACATTTCAAAAAACCAAAAACATCAAATATTACAAAACTCCAAAAACATCCAAATATTTTCAAAATCCCAAAAACAACACATATTTCAAAAATCACAAAAAATCAAATAACTAGTCAAAAAAATCCAAGCAATAAAATCACTCAACTCATCAATCCACCAAATCATTCATCACATCATTCCAACCAAATCAAATTTTCAAATCATTCAATTCCTCCTCTAAGCCAATCAAATTTCTCAATCCATCCATTCAAACATCTCAATCCATCACATCATCATATCAGTCAAATCAGTTCTTCAGATCATCCACAGTCCACATGGTCAAACTAAGTCACCTCTGAGCTTTCACGTAGGCAAGGCCATCTTCGATGTGCTTCAGAGGCATTAGGTCAGTCCCTTAGGGCCTGTCCTATTAACCATCATAATAAGTCGTCCTTTTGTGAAATGGACACTTTGATCAGACCAAACAATGAATCTTTCACAACAACACACACTTCAAACTAATCCCAAAAAAAATCAAACAAGACAAGCTATCCAATCAGTCCAATCAATCAATCACCTTGTGATAATCATATATCACTATCAAGCTATCCTTGACAACCATTGCATACATCGTATGGAATGGGGCATCGTTGAAACTGGGATTCTGTTCCTTATATGACATGCCTCATTTATCAAACGCCATCAATCAAAACCTAGTGTTGCTCGTATGACCAACAACACTAATGTCATTCAATCAATCACTTGCCTTATACAGGATGTTGCATTGTTGAAACCAGACTAGGCATCTTATACGACATGCTTCTATCCTGAAACCAGGCCTTCTTCATCCATTCACAATCAATCAAGCACATATCACTTGGCAAAAGTTCCAACTGGCTGTTGGTCTAGTTTGTCTTATTTTACTAGATTGTTTTGCAGTCTCATTCTTATGCTTCTCAAGGCAGTCCCTAGGTGATGAAGAGAAGCGAGGATAGGGTGAGATCTTTTTCTTTGATTTTTATTTGCAATTTGTCTTGGTAAATGACTGGGGCAACTTGGTGTCTTGCATGTGATCGAGATTCCATTGGGTGTGAATCAAAGACATCCTATGCATTGGAAAGAATAAATGCTTCCCTGCATAAGGACTTGCACACCTCACAGTTATCTCATCACATGTTCTGACAAGGTACCACAGTTACTAGTCTGAGTCAAGCATTCCTTGTCTGTCATGTGCCTGTTTCACAAGGGACTACACTTTCCACTTTGGCCTCTGTCACGCCATTGTGATTGTCGTTCCTTGACATAATAAGTTCTATGATGATAAGTAGAAAAAATTACAAGTGAGAAGCTCAAACTCTATCAAAGTAAGATATCATTCCCATTCTTTTGGCCAATATTTCATTCCTCCACCATCTCTCTCTTGCATCTTCATTCCTCCACCTTCATTGCAGCTTAACATATCATTCTTTTCTTCTACCCATTCTCCTATCTTTCATCCTTGACCAATCCCTTTCATTTTGAGAGTCTACCAGTGTTCATCCAACCCGCCTATCCTCTCAAGGGGGCATCACCATCCTATCTTTCCATCATCATCCTTTTCCTCTATCCATTTCCTTAGCTTATTTGAAATGATGTTACTTGGTCGCAACATCATCTCAAAGAGGGGCAAAATGTAGACACTAAAAAATGTCCTCATGTCGCAAAGGCGACAGAACAATGCAATTTCATCCCTTTTGTCCACTTGACCATATTTCTTCCATAATTAAATAATTAATTTCAATTGATTATTTAATTATTCGTTTATTTCCCTAATGTTCCCTTCATTTGATTTATTCAAATAAATAAATCATACCCCTCAGTTAAATAAATCCCATTTATTTAACTAAAGGTTCACATGTCCCCTTCCTCAAATGAATTAAATAAACTAACTGTAACGTCAGAAAATGTCCCCTTGGGGGCTTTTCCCTCATAAGGTTTAGCTCACAGGTCTTTTGCATACATTTAGGACATCTTAGTTCATAATTTGGCATCTCGATGGAATGAGCCCTAGGTAACATGACAAATGGGACCTAGGAGGACCCCTTGACCTGTACCTTGCCCAAGATAGGGGGAGGACTTGGGCACCCACGCCCTATTCCTGCCTTATTTTGGGGCAGCTCTAATTTTTGGGTGTCAGTTTATGACCGTTATTTGGGTCCTTTGCTGACATGGTAAGTTTGAATTATGAAAATCTTGGTGGGAGTGTTTGTAGTTGCATATAGAAGCATGTTTAGGCATTCATTTGTAAACTAGATGATTACCAGCAAGCTATTATGCTCTCAAGGTGAATCAAGGCTTTCATTGTGTTGCAAGAGTAGACTTGTGTGGTTTATGTGTTTGCAGATTTGAGCATCCATTTCATCATGGAATGAAGAACATCTTCCTCCCATGATATCTTCACTACAAGGTGACATTATATTGTGTTTTCACCATCATTACCTTTGGTTTTTGCCTCTACCTCACAAGGGCACGCACTCTCTATCTAAGAACGGTGTTCAGAGACTTAAGTGTCCTCCGAGGCTTGACTGAGGCAAGCCTCTAAACACCACAATCCCCTCCCAAAGTCTTGTGATTGTAGGTTACAAGTGTGGCATTTGGGAAAAGTGGAGTTGCAGGAAGGATCAACAGACATCAAGGATTCAGGATCTAAAGAGAAGCAGGACACCAGAGCATTTCTAGGACTTGGGTGCTCGTTCTAGTGTCCTTTGCAGATGAATTTCTAGAAACAGGAGTTACAGCGATGATCAGTGTTGGAAGGAGGTCATGATCCCGCAAAGAAATTGGCACCTTGGACTTGGGCACCTGCTCCAGTGTCCCCGACTATTCTACCTCAGAACCTTGAAAACATGTACTCTTTGATTTGATATTTTACTTACGTCTGCAAGAGTTTTTTTGTTATTCTTCTGTTTACAGTCGTATTTGTGAAATTAGGGTTTTAATGGTTAATTAAGCATAAGAGAAGGAAAATTGATAATTAAATTCCCTAATCCAAGTTTCCCTACATTTCGCAGCGATCTAGGGTATGATAGTGAATTGCCACTCGACCCTAGATCCTTGAATGTATAGGGTGAAAGAAGGATTCAAACATCTAAACGCTAAAAGATCAAATAATCCTAATTTTACCTAAACATTTTGGTGAACCCGTGTTTTTGGACTTAAATTGCAACTTGCTGAGTGTGTGTCTGTAGATTTGGATTGATTTCATTCATTCATATAGTCATTCATTTTATTGCATTAAGAAAAATTCAAAAAAATTCAAAAATTTAAAAAATTCAAAAAAATTGCATTATTTGGCTTACTAAATTGCATCAATTCTTTCTAAATTTTCCTAATTCATGATTTTTGCATCAGATCTGATATAAACTACAGAAAAACACAAAAATTCAATAATTTGCATTGCATTTTTATCATTAATTTGCTAGGCTTTTGTAAAAAATTTAACAATTTTCATATAACCTAGTAATTCCAAAATATATGGTTAGTAGGCAAAATATTCTTTCAGATTTTTCTAATGATTTTAGAGGCTCATTCAAATTTTTGTTTGGCTATAGTCTTGCATTTTAGTGTAAATTTGCATTTAGATTTAAATATATGCATTTTTGCATAGAAAATTTCAACAAAAATTAGTAATTTCCATGCATTTTCATTAGATTTGCATTGGCATTTTGCATATTAGAGCTTGAAAATAATTTTCAGATCTGAGATTAATTCATTTCCATCTTAAAACAGACTTCAAAATATTCACATAGCATTTTGTCCCAAGATCTCAAACCTAGGGCTTCAAAAACAACGATTTTCACTAAATTTGGCCTTATCGACTCTATAAACTTGCACCATATACGTGTTGTGAAAATTATTTCAAAATTAATTGGCTTTTATCAGGGTAATAATTTTCTTCCCCTCCTAAAAAGCTTCACAACACCCTTTTAATGGGCTCTTGTATTGAAAATTTGGTGAAAAACCACATATTTTGGCTATTTTTGCCCTAGGGTTTGACCTAGTTTGCACTCCAAGCATGTTGTAACAAATTTTATGGATTGAGGTAACTGATATCATCAATATTATTTTATGAACCTCCTAAAATTCATTACAACACCTCTTTTTCTAGGTCTTGGAGTTGAAAAACAATGAAAAATAGCCTATTTTTGCTATATTTTCACTAGGGTTTGACCTTAAGTGGCACTAAAAGTGTGTTGTGATGGATATTTTGACACTAAGTGGATGTTATCACTGATATAATTTGATTTCCATCATCATTTTACTCACAACACCCTTTGTTATTCTCTTTTGCATTGAGTTTTGGTGAAAAAAGTGCCTATTTCGACATATTTTCACTATAGTTTGACTTGGCATTATCTTGGATTTGCATCAAGAATGTGTTGTGAAGGATATTATTGCTGTTTTGGACTGATATCAGACATATACTCTGCTTCCCCTAATCAAAATCCTTACAACACCCTTTGCTTTCATATATTTGCATTGAAAAAGTACAAAAAATCAAGCATTTAGGTCATTTTTGCATATAACTTTGCATTTGTCTTTTGCACACTTCTGGAAAATTTTTAAAATCTGATTTTGCATAGATGTTACAAGACATTTCATCATGGAATCCTTATCTCGTTGCTCTTTGGTATCTTTACATGCATATATCAAGAACTTCGAGAGTTTGTACAAATTTCTCAATATGAATCCTCATGTGCTCACTTATTTACAAGCTATGTATCACAAGGATATATTTAAATGCTCTTAATTTGAAATCCTTGACTATGTATCTAATGTTGACAACTTCACCTCTCTCATGAATACATACCCTTGCGTAGTAGAAGATTTGATGAAACACATTAAGAATGATGAGAGTGAAAGTTCTCTTAATGCCTTAGATTTAATAGCTAAAATATATGATGATGACATAGAAAATGATTCCTCCTATGAGGATATAATGGCACAAGAGGATGAAATCATTGATACATTCTTAAACATTACCCTACCCTCTTTATAAAATGAAACATTAGTGAATAAAGGGCTCCCTCTCAAGAAGGATTCTTCATGGGTAGAAAAAGCATATTCACCTAAGGATCATATCATGCATGAAAACCCATTAGATCTTACACCTTTGGTTGAAAACTTGAGAACCTTTGATAAGAAGACTATGGATAGATCTAACAACACCATACCTTCCTCTCATCCCACTGCTCTCCCTGGCCAAGATGTAGCATTAGTGGATGAGAAAAGGTCTCTCACATTAAATCCTTTAGGGATGGATGTTGGGTGCAATCAAGAGGGAAACCATGTTAATTCAATCATCATTAATAGAACTTGTAGCAATATTCCTAAGATGATTGTCCGAGGGGCACCTAGTGCACCCTCTTGTTTAAAGCTGATAATTACTGTTCAAGGTCGACCCTCGGATTACATCTATAACTATGCACAATAAATTTCTCAACTGATTCAAGGTATTCAAAATGTGTTACAACAACCACACCACAATGTGATTGCTCACACATACAACACCCATAATAACAAGCAAAGTAACCACGCACCACATGTGCCTGTCTCTCTTCCATGTTCTTAACCTATGCTCCCTCAACCAACTCGTCTTACTCATAAAAGTGGTCAAGAGTATGATCTTGTCGAATAGCTTCGCGCTACTCTGGATAAGATCTCTCTTTGGGATTTGATACAAACATCGCCTACATACCATGGAATGCTCCAAGAGGCTTTACAAAAAGTGATTGTGCTACCTACTATTAAGCTGAATGATGTAGCAACCGTATTGGATAGTATGCATGTGATAAAATAGATATTCTCTTTCAACCATAGGAATTACCGTCAATTGAAGTTCAAAACCAATATGATCCTCTTATAATCTTTGTCACAATAAATAAAACATTGGTAAAACGAGTTATGATTGACAATGGATTGGCTCTTAATGTTTGTGGCATTGACTTATTACATAAGGTTAAAGTTGATACATCTACCATCAAGCTAGAACCATTAAGTATCCATGGCTTTGATAATGTTAGACGACAATCCATAGGTACTATAACTTTACCTATACAAGTGGGACCTATGATTGTGCCTACCCTGATTCATGTCATGCCTAGTTCTTTATCTTACAACATGATTCTTGGTAGACATGATTCATGCATTGGGGGCAGTCCCTTCCACTCTACATCATTCAATCAAATTTATATTCAAAGGTAAACTTCATACTATTCATGCTGACCCTGAACCAGACAACTGTTTACACATTGAAATGCAAAAACTAGTTTACAATCATATGAGCTTAAACAATTTGTGAGGTGATCCATCAATGACTAATGTTGTGCAAGACTCTCAACCATTGAATGCACTTGTTGGTGATGATTGGGGTTCATTATGTTTTAACCCTTGCAGTATAGGGGAATACAAATTTAATTAACCTGACACATCAAAAGTCACATCGATCTCATCTAAACAATCTTTTGAAACATCTCAATAACAAAGTTTCCTTGGTTGAAAATAAAGACAATACCCTCACTTATACTACAAATTACGACACCTATGAGGCTTCACCATCTTTTAAGGAAATGACATCCCTTTATGGTCAAGGATTTAAAATCCTTTATAACAACTGTGAATATGAAGGTAAGGGATGTGGTCTAAATCAACAAGGGATTCGAGTACTTATAGAATCCACTTCAACACATTACTCAAGCGGCATTGGATATAATCCTTTTAAAGAAAAGAAAGCTTCCCGTCATCCCACACTTAATGTTAATTCAACAAGATCAAAACAACATGACAGATATCCTAGACATGTATATACTTAATGATGGTACCATACAGGTAAGTATCTCTAACCCTTCATCTCTCTTATGATGTGCTTCCCTTGTGATGTGTTATGTGTTGTTTATGCCTCCTAGGATGACCCCTGATTCTCCCATAAGTTCTGGGATACCAGGAGACCACCTCTATTGTGACCTTCTATTTGTATCATCATTCTTCTAAATTGCCTCTCTCTGATTTCATTGTTGTGTGTTACGTCTTACGGACATAGCATTGTGGTTGGTGACTTGGGGGCACCCTCCTATGTGACTATCCCTAAGACACTTGTTTCTCCTCTCTTATTTATCGTTTCCCTTCCTCTAGTGTTTCCATTTAGCGGGTGAATGAAGAAAAAACATTTATATTGATGTGGACCTAGTGTCCCTTTCGAGAGCAATCAAAAAATGGACTTAGTTCCTAATATGATGATGGGGTTGTATATCTTATCCGACACTTGGCTAGTGGAAGCACTCGTGCTTTCCGCATAGTAAATTTCATAATTTTTCTATCGCATTTACAAACCTTAACAATATTGTTACTCTGTGCACCTTTGTTTGTCCCTGAATCTAGCCTTGGCGGTACTCGTTTCGGAGAGCTTCATGATATAGCCCCACGGTTATCCTCAAACTCTTGATTCATAGTATAACCTTGGCTCTTTATGTGGTTAATCATATGCATTGATTTTGTTGTTTATCATGATGTTGTAGACACTAACATGTTTCTTGCAGGGATGTGTTTGTGGGAACATTTGGCGATCGTAAAGTACATGTCACCTCCAGGGGGCATGGGCTTTGCGAGAGCTTGTGTTCCCTTGTGTGTTTTCTTCCTACCTTAATGTGGTTGATATCGATACCTAATATCAACCACCTTAAGGTGAGGGCATATATAAGGTAAGCTATCTGTTGTAGATGTTAGCTATGTGCTTGTCCTCAGATGCAGTTTAAAGACTAGCTCGATGAGTGATTCCTGCATCCTAAGTTTGTTTGCAATCAATCAATCATGTAAGCCCTCTGTAGAGGCATGGATGGTGTATTTCTTAGAGCATATTGCATCATCCTATCATTTTCAAAAGTCCTCTGTGGAGGTGGGGAGCGGTTCTGTGACTAACTCAACCCTTAAGCATGTTTCCGGTGATTGTTGTGGCGAAGCCCAATCGTCAGTGTGTGCCTATAATGTGCCTAAGATGGTGTTGGACCTAGAAATAGGTACACTCCACTGCTTGTCTACCGTGTTTTCTCTATGTCTTCAAAGTGTGCGTGTTTGGCGTGCTTGCTTTGTATGATGTGTTTGTTGCCCCATATGCAGTGCGATGAGTACATCCTGGATTTTTGGGAGGTTTTACGTGTCTTGCGTGTGTGTTGCCCCATATATACAAAGACCTGCATAATGAGTGCATCGTATATTATGGGAGGTTTGTTTACTTTCCAGTACTTGCATATGCATTTCATATATATGAGAAAAAGAAAAGAAAAGAATCATGCCTATTTTCTATGCATTAATGTGTCTTCTATGCATTTACTATCTTCTCCGTGTTCTGCGTGACTGTAACTGTCTTCTCTGTGTTTTGCGTGCCTGTTACTGTTTTCTATGTGATTGGAGTGTCTTCTCCATGCTTGGTGTGTTTGTTGTGTTTGTGACCTTACTTTAATGCATGTATTGGCCTTGCATTTATACATACATTAAAGTGGGGGCTAAATGTAATGTCAAAAAATGTCCCCTTGGGGGCTTTTCCCTCATAAGGTTTAGCTCTCGGGTCTTTTGCATACATTTAGGACATCTTAGTTCATAATTTGGCATCCCGATGGAATGAGCCCTAGGTAACATGACAAATGGGACCTAGGAGGACCCCTTGAGCTGTACCCTACCCAAAATAAGGGGAAGGACTTGGGCATCCACGCCCTAGTCCTGCCCTATTTTGGGGTAGCCCTAATTTTTAGGTGTCAGTTTATGACCATTATTTGGGTCCTTTGTCGACATGGTAAGCTTGAATTACAAAAATCTTGGCGGGAGTGTTTGTAGTTGCATATAAAAGCATGTTTAGGCATTCATTTGTAAACTAGATGATTACTAGCAAGCTATTGTGTTCTCAAGGTGATTCAAGGCTTTCATTGTGTTGCAAGAGCAGACTTGTGTGGTTTATGTGTTTGTGTTTGCATATTTGAGCATCCATTTCATCATGGAATGAAGAGCATCTTCCTCCCATGATATCTTCACCACAAGGTGACATTATATTGTGTTTTTATCATCATTTCCTTTGGTTTTTACCTCTTCCTCACAAGGGCACGCACTCTCTATCTGACAACGGTGTTCGAAGACTTAAGTGTCCTCTAGGGCTTGACTGAGGCAAGCCTCTAAACACCACAACCCCCTCCCAAAGTCTTGTGATTGCAGGTTACATGTGTCGTATTTGGGAAAAATGGAGTTGCAGGAAGGATCAACAGACATCAAGGATTCAAGATCTGAAGAGAAACAGGACACCAGAGCATTTCTAGAACTTGGGTGCTCACTCTAGTGTCTTCTGCAGCTGAATTTCTAGAAACAGGAGTTACAGTGATGATCAGTGTCGGAAGGAGGTCAGGATCCCACAAAGAAACTGACACCTTGGACTTGGGCGCCAGCTCCAGTGTCCCTGACTGTTCTGCCTTGAAACCCCAAAAACATGTACTCTATGATTTGATATTTTACTTCCGTCTACAAGAGCTTTTTCCATTATTCTTTCATTTACAGTCATATTTGTGAAATTAGGGTTTTAATGGTTAATTGAGCATAAGAGAAGGAAAATTGATAATTAAATTCCCTAATCTAGGTTTCCCTACATCTCACAACGATCTAGGGTATGATAGTGAATTGCCACTCGACCCTAGATCCTTGAATGTATAGGGTGAAAGGAGGATTCAAACATCTAAACACTAAAAGATCAAACAATCCTAATTTTACCCTAAACACTAACCAAGTTTATTTAATTTAAACATCTTCCACCTCATCATATTTGTGAATTTTAAATTCACTTGTGTCCTCTAGTGATGGGAGAAACCCTAATCAACCTCAACCATTGATTTTGCCTCCAAGTCAACAATGAATCCTAGCCCTCCATTCAAAACCCCTCTTCTATAAAACACCTAATTTAACCCCATTTTGACCCCTTAAGCTCTCTTATGCTCTTAGAATTCTCTCTCAGCTGTAAACCCTCCAAAATCTTGCTTAACACACACAAGAGCTTCTCATGATGGTTGCATAAACCTATAAATTTGAGAACATACTATGCAAGATAGAGGAGGACAATAGAGATAAGACAATGTTAGCTTAGATTTTAGTTGTTTTGTATGTTTGTTTGATAGATTTCTAGGCTAGATTGCTTTCTATTGCAGTTAGGGTTTGTTGTAGTTTCATTTTTGCATGTTTGAAAATCCTAAACCCTAGCCACATAAGGTACTTGGAACAAATCTATTTTAGTTTTAAATAAAGTACACTTATGCATTTGTCTTCGAAGAAAACTCCCTTCCTAAATTATTTGAAACTCGAGTGCTAGTCTCTGCTTCCCAATTACCACATAATTAAATTTGTTTATGACTCCTACCCTATCCTAAGCTCTCACAATTAGTAAGTAGGATAATTACTTTATAACATTTACTAGAGTAATCCCACCAAATATAGATATATATAAAGATTACTAGACAAGGTTCATATACTAACATGAGGTTATAATACTTGGAAAATAACAATTTTATCCTATTTGAAAAAAATGAACTCCATACTACTTTTGCTTACAAGCAAGGGACAACAATTTCTATATACATAAAGATTCTAAAATCATTAAGGATCCCTACTTCAAAATACAAAAGTATCAATTCCTAGATAACCTACAAAAAACTAAGGCAAGGATTCTATTAACAATCCTCTAACATTCATTGGAAAACAAAAATTCACTCACTCACAATCAGGTCTTACTAACTTTTCATCTAAGATTTTCCAAATCCAATTTATTCCACAACATTAGGGTTATCTAAAGACATACGAATATTTAGGTACTCAAATAAACTTTTGAAGTTCAGACCCATCACATAATTTCAAAAAATAGAATACAAAAACTCATCAAGGAATTTGAAAATTCACACCATCATAACTATAGTTTATCTCAATTTGTGTTCAAACCCACATATGTTGAATTATTTAAAATATAGTACTAAGGAGTACCACAACATGAAAAGTTGCTAAAGTTTTTTTTTTAACAAGAAGTAATCTAGTTCTACTCTAGAAGTTTTCTTCTACACCAAATCTTTCTTCTTCCTCAAGTTCCTCTTCATCGGAAGTTATTACCACGGGTAGTTTAGAGAGGTCTTGTCTCAACTTAGCGATCTCCTCGTGAGAAATATCTGGCATATTACACCCATAACCCAAGGGAAAGTCCCTTTTTGCAGAGGGCTTAGGTTAGCTTGCGGTGTGCTTTGGTATTACTGGTTTCGCCTTCGCAGAGGGTCCCGTGACCTTCTTTCCTTTCTAAATTTTTAGATGTCTTAGTACCATTACAAGGGTTTCTAAATCGAAAAAGATGATAGGTTCTTTTTCTGGTGTGGTTACAGGAAGTCCTTCTCCTGCCTGAGTTTGTTTATGATTCAATGGTCCTGGTAGTGCACGCATTGGGCCCTGAGATTGGTTAAGTCTATGCTTTGGTGCCATCCTACACCAATCACAATTTTCAAGTTAGTCACCAAAATTAATCCCTAGAGTTCCCAAAGGTTTGGAAAACCTAGCTCTGATACCAAAATGTCATGCCCGTAACAAGCCCACCCATATGTCAACCATATAAGTGGGCAAAAATAGTGGAAATATTTTTTCTAAGGAATTCAAATTAAACAAGGAAACTAAATTGCAAGTTTACCTAGAGTTCACTTATGTTCATGATCATGGTATGGTTTGTTGATGTTGTCTCTCTTGGTTGCAATTATCCTAATAGTCCAATGCATCGAGATAAGTCCTAGAAATATATTTCAATGAATCATATTACTTTAATCTAAATTAGTGGCACTATAACTTCCACCACTAGGTTAATTAATTTTAATAATATCAGTATTACCTTATTAAATAATTTACCTACAATCAAATATCTTCTTAAATAAAAGATTATAAGATACTGATAATAAAAGATAATAAGGACTTCAATACATAATTTACTTTTTTTATTTAAATTATTAAAACACATTTAATTTATTGTTTTATAAGAAAATTGAATAATGCAAAACTAAATTCTTCTAATAACAATTTCAACTAAATATTTTCATTATTTAAACCTAAATATTTTTAACGATAATATCAACTAAATATTTTCCTTGATTTCATATTCCAAAATAAAATGAGTTATATTTATCTATATTTTCCATTAATAATTTAAAACAAGTATCCAAACAAATCTCATTAAGTGATTTTAAAAGAAATAAAACTAACCATTAAAATTATTTTTCTAATAAACATTCTAATATATCAAATCGATTGCCTTTCTATACATTCTTAAATAAAAAATATTATTAACAATGTAATTAATACTTTCAAGCATAATTAAATTCTTACACTTAACCTAATAAAATATATTTAATTTGTTACTTACTAATTAATGCAAATTAGATAATGTGAGCCTTTTATATAAAACTAATTGTTTCTAATTATAAAAAAAAAATTAAATATTTTCATTTCAACTAAATACTTTCAATGATCAAATCCACTAAATATCTCCATTGATTTCCAATATCAAACAATATAATTTAAATCTATTTAATTTTCTATTTTTAACTACACAAATTAAATATCCTATATTATCTTCCTTTAAAGCCATCTATTAGATAATAAAACCCGCTTTTTTCTAAATAAACAAATTCTTTTCTATTAAGTATATAGATTTGTACATTTTTATAATATAAGAATATTTTAAGTTAATAAAATAAAGCTAATTCTCTTTATATTTTTATCCATATAAAAAGTATTATTCTTTCACATTACATGATTGGTTTTTTGTGTATTTATGGTGTGCAAGTTGAAGATGAACGAATTCCACAGTGCTTATAGGCTGGAAAAATTGTTAACAAATATATATATATATGCTGAGATAGAGATCATCGATAGAGATTAACTTGAATGCATTTTATTTCTCAGCATCAAACGGATCTAACATCTGACAATAGTTGTGTTTGGAGTTTTAACAAAACAAATTTCAACAAGGATGGGTTGTGACCCTCATATGGGAGGGCCCGTGGCCTCTTAGGCTAGCGGCCCCCAAATGGGGCCACTGTGGGAGGTCGTGGGGCTTCCCATGACTGGTGCCAAGCGCATACACCCCATCTACTATGCTATGCAATAAATTTTATAAATACCATCTATTAATTAGATTTTTTCCTATGGTTCAATTACTATTATTAGTGAATACATTTCAAAGTACACAATGATATTACATTTCTTAGCAGTAGTATATATATAATTGTTGTTTAGAAATATATTGTTATTGCAATCTTGTTATAGAAATATACTGTTATTGCAATCTTGTTATCTGTATGAGAAACTAACGTATTTAATATATATATGTATATATATCAACAGAATTTACAAGTATCCATACAACAATAACAATGCATGAGAACACATACAAAAATTATAAATACCATGCTCGGGGTGGTAGGGAAAATAGAGATTACATGCATTCATATACATATGATCCCTTCAAATAGAAAAGTTATAATTATTTGAGAGTACAAGGAGTAAACAGAGAGATACGATCTCTTTATTTTTACAAATATCCAACTACAATCTTAGACATAGGCATCTAACCATAGAGCACGAAACAAATTATTCCTTTTCTTGAACACACACAAAAACTCCTTGACCTTCAAATTCTTCAAAAGACTACCAATTTTCTTTCCTGCAACACATTTACAAAAATGAATATCCAAAACCTGCTCTCCACCCTACCGTAAGGATTGTCTCACAACCCCACCCCTGAGAAGAAAACTCCAAGAACCAGGAAACACACGTGCAACCATACATAATACATAAACCAGAAAATCCATTTACACATAAAATCAAAATCCCAAATGGTTTGACTCACAAACTTTGGAATCCAACAAGATCCCACAAAAAGGGGGGAGAATGTGATGCCTCGTCATACAAACCTAGAGTGCTAGACTAACAAGTGACAATATTACATAAATATTTTATTTTTTAAGGAGGAAATGTATTATACATTAAATATAACTGCACTAATAACAACATTAAATGAAATGAACAGCTAACACTTATAGGGAACATAACTGCATCAGATAAAATTATAACCTTACAAGTGATATACATCATGATACAACAGAAGAATATTACATTATAAATTTATAGAGATAAATAATTACAATTTTCAATACAAGATTACAAGACCGATTACATCAGTTTACAAATGGTACAATTATGAATGTATACAACAACTTGAAGGTGTAGAGCAAAATTGGAACTGGAACACTTCTGCTTTGATCTCAAACCAAACATCCAAGAAGACCAATGGATAGCTCTTTTTCCCAACCATGTGGAACCCTGAGGTCCACCCCTATGAGCTAGGAGATAACAATGAGGTTCCACTAGGTCAAGGTTACACAATGAATACAACAACAAGATACAGACTCCATGCAAACAAAACAGGATAACAAGGCTACACAGACAAGACAGTACTCGCCAAAACAAGACAAATCAAATCATCAAGAGAAGATCAACAATCAAGACAAGTTTGCACTCCAGAGGTCACAACAAAAGATAAAGAGGAAGAAACTAGACTGTGGTAAGGAAAGTGTCATCGCATGGGTTACCCAGGATATCTCTGACTAGAAGTTGGCCCCCATCTATGGTTACCCTAGCAGCCTCTCTCTAGGCACCGACCCCATAGGGTGACACACGCGGAGCCGACATGTCCTCTCATGGAGACAAGGAGGTCAGCCTTGCCAACTAGGCCTTCTCATCCCATCCTTAGCCTATGAGAGCACTCAAGGCATGGGTGAGGTATCTTACTTATCTTGTTATGTGATTTACTACCCCAACCCTCCTAATTAAGTTATTAAGTTATCACTTGCTTACCACTTCCATGGGGTTACCCAGGCAGCCTCTCTGGGCACCGACCCCACCACGAAAGCCACTCTCCTAGCAATCTTTGACCAATCATCCCAAAACCAAAAACATGCAAGGATAAGGGTTACAATAGATTCTGATCTGTTACATATGCCATTCACTTGACCACAACAATATAAGTCCCCTTGTCCCCTTCAAAACTCAAACAATACATCATGAAATAGTACCTTTCCCGATATGGAAACTAGGTTTCAATGACCATGACAATAATATAAGGTCAACAAGGGATAAAGAGAAAGAAAATAATTCAATACCATCCTTAATACAAGTTGATAAAATAAACAATTTTGTCCCAAGGATGACCTCATACTAATTCCGGACAAGGTTTGCGAAATTAAATGATTTCAATAAAAAAATAAAACAACATTACAACCTATAACCAAAATATTCTTACTTCCTTCATTGATGACAAAAAAAAGAACTCCAAACCTTACAAGACACAACCCCACTCAAGAAGAATACTAGTTACACATTATTAGATTAAAACGACGACAATTTTTGTTAAAATGACAACAATTTAAGGAATTATCTAGATTTAACTAAATTCCAATTATTATGAACAAAGCGTAATTCATATCTAATCATCAACTTCTTCCTACGGACCTTACTATAATCCAACTACCAATTCCACACATAAGATTTTAAAGCTCCAATACTATCCTACGCTACAATTTACTTAACACACTCAAGAAAATTTGATCATTTAAAGCACCATAACCCTAATCGACTAAACAAAACAAAATTCAAATATATAAGCTTAATTGTAATTTTATAAATAAACAAGTTTAACCTCCCTAATATGATATACTGAAAAATTCGTTACGTACAGTGAACATGGCTATCTAGTATGTCATAAAAACGTAACTAAGAATCTACTTTCTACAATATTAGAGACAACAAAATAACAAGGATAAAATTTTATTGAATAAAACCCTATTCTAATATCTTCTTACCCACCATAATTAATTTTTCTATAAGAGCTTATAAAAAACATCAAACTAACACAAGGCACTCAATGTCATATAATTTGAGTTAAATAAAGGAATCTCTCTATGCTAACAAATAGTGTTACCTATAACCACTCTCCTTAATGCTTTGAAGAACTCACTTGAAACAAAACTACAAGTCTATATATACGAGAATAATTAACTTCAAAAGCAATCTCAAAATACATTCTCTAAATAACATTTAAGATGTCCTAAGCTCAAACCCACGAAGAGATCTTCGCCTCAACACTAGAAGTAATGATTTATACATAAAGATTTAGTTAAATTAAAAACATCAACATGCTATACTCGATGTGTGGAGTGTAGTATTCATCATATTGTAGGCATTGGTACTATCGATGGGTAAATGATTAGATTCGATAGCCACGATGCCGAGGTTTGCAAAGAACATACCACTCGACCACCTAAAAGTTAGGTTCGACAGATGGTAGAGGATGTGCAACTATTATTTAAAGGACTCAAGTGTGACCGATGCTGGCGGAAAGAAAACCTTGGCAGCGAACACGTCGACGCCAAAAATGGTATTTGCCACCTTAGCTATAGAGACTCCTCCGTTCACATAGAAACAAAACTGATGGTTTAGGCAAAGCAAGGGAAGTTTCTAAAGACACAAAACTGCCAACCTCTGATGATAAATATCCCATCACTGGCAGTGATGCATAAAGAGTTGATCATCAGAAAAGATATGATAAAATCCTGAGGCACGACAGGATGAGGGTTTCAAGGTACCACTGCCGACAACAATGAAGAGGGGACATGATTCAACTTCCATCCTTAGCTGATGGTTTAGCTTGGCCAGAGAGAGAGAGAGAGAGAGACCCAATGTAGCAAGGATGACACAAGATACCACCAGGGTGAACGAGGTTGCAAAAATAGAGAGATCACAACGAAATTTATAGCGACCCAAGCAAAATGAAGCAACTGTCGATAGTCTCTGTGGTCTATGGTGATAGCGACTAGACAAAGGGTTTCTATTGGAGCTGCAGAGAGCCATAAGGGTTCTATAGAAGTTGCAACTTCCTTCACGAGAGTTTTCAAATGGATCACCTAGAAATTGAACACAACCTTTGATGAGAACAATGAGAACAATAGGGTTGCCCAAGACCAAGGTTCTACAAGAAGCACATCAGAAAATTTGACATGCAAGAGGCACAATGGCTCGGTGAAAAAATAGTAGGTAAATGAGGTTTTGAAGACCAAATAACAAGAAGCCACCTGCTCAAACTGAACTGCAGGATGAAGATTACAGTTAAATCCATCTGAGGAAGAGGTTTAGAGTTGCAGAGATGGTTTGTAGGCTAAAAGTTTTGCCAAGTCTTTCTATAAGAGCATCACACAAGTAGCAAAAAGTTTGCAAAGATGACAAGGGTGAATTACAGATAGATTCCATTTAAGAACAACTAGACAACAAAGAAATCTAATTCCTCATAGCATAACAAAGACAAGAATACAAAAATTCACAAGACATACTTGTACTATTCATGCTCCAAAGATCAAATCTGCTTTCAAAAACTTCTCTTCCTTCCTCCGAATCAATCCTCCAAATCATGCCTTCCCAAAAATCCCCCCCCAAAACAAAATAACCTTCAGTCATAAATATCCACTCACACCAAATCCCTTCCCATGAATCCTCTTCACCAGAGATTTTATATTTTTACGATTCACGGAGATTCCCCACTCTGGAATCATAAATTTCAACTAACAGCCTTTACATTAATCCCCAAAAAGATTCAATACATAACTATGAATATTAATGAGTTAAAATAAAACTTGACCCACATAGAAAAAATTTACAAACATAATAATAGTTACTCGATTCTGCATTACAATTTATTTAAATAGCTTCCTCCAAGAATATTCCAATTTTACGACAAAACAAAATACTATAATATTTGACAATAAAATGTTATAATATCATAGATCATTTACGCAAACAAGAATACACATAGGCTGGCCTAACAAGGACCCGACAATAAACTTACAAACCACATGATGACCATCAAACAGAAGGTTGAACTGACCTAGGGGATGAACCTCATGTTATCTCCATCAACATTATCCATTGTGTAGGGTCCGCTAAGACCTGCTAAGTAAGGTGGAGTCGAGGCCTGGTACCTGCAACCTGCATAAGAACAATAGGTTGTATACGATCAACTGCATATATATTAGCACACACAGAGTGAGAGAATCACGGCATAGTAGGGTGCTCAGAACGAGTAGTACTACACCGTCCCTGCTCTGGAACAAGACTATAACCATTTTTATTTAAAATTAGATATCAATAAATTGCATAAAACATGATAATATTAAACTATCACTAATCATATCCATCTCATCATAACTAGAATAACAATAATGTCATCATAACTGATAGCACATGTCAGAACTATATCAGTCGAACATAGTCTATCTCGATCATAATAATCATAAACCATAGGCCTAATAACTCAAATGTCTCAGAACTATCTAAATATAATGGAAGAACTAACAATTGTCTCAGAACTGACAAAAAGGTAATGTGAAACTAGCAACTATCACAAGCCAAAAATGAGGGGGCATTACATCCCCCCTAGAGTCAGGCTTACTCCTAGAAGCCTACAAATAAGTAAGGGTATAACTCTCTCATCCTGGAAGCATCCTCCCAGGTAGTAGAAGTCTCATCATTAGGATCCCACTGGACCCTGACCTGCTCCATGTCTCTACCCCCGAGAGCAAGTCTCATGTGCTGTAGAATGCCTACGGGCTCTGAAGCCAGCTACCCATCCTCTACTTGTAGAGCAATCCAATCAAGAACATGAGCAATATCTGGATAGTAAGTTCTAAGTACAGAAACATGAAACACATCATGGATGCGTGAAAGACTAGGCGGCAAAGCAAGACGATAAGCAATAGGACCAATCCTCTCCAACACCTCAAAAGGTCCAACAAAGCGTGGTGCTAGCTTAGAGCCCTTTCCGTAACAGATCAGACTCTTTCGCGGTCGAACACGCAAGAACACGCAATCCTGAACTGAAAACTATCGATCGATCCTATGAGCATCTACATACTTCTTCTGTCTATCCTGTGCTACCACCAAATGCTCTCTAATCCTCTTAACCTTCTGCTCCATATCTCTAAGCATATTTGGACCAAGAAGAACTCTATCCTCCAGACGATCCCAACTCAAAGGGGTCTGGCAAGGACGACCATACAAAGCCTGAAATGGAGACATGGCGATAGAACTATGATATCCATTATTATAAGCAAACTCCATCAGATACATGTAGTCCTCCCAATGGCTCTATCGATCCATCACATACATCCTAAGAATATCCTCGAGAACCTGATTAACCCTCTCGGTCTGTCCATCAGTCTCAAGATGGTAAGCTGAACTAAAGTTCAGCTGTGTCCCCAATGCATGTTGCAGAGAAGTCCAAAGGGTGGAAGTGAACACTGGATCCCTATCAGAGATGATCCTATGAGGAATTCCATGAAGTCTGACGATGTCCTCCATGAACACTCTGGCCATTGTAGTAGCATTGTAAGAAAAACAGACAGGAGAGAAGTGAGCTACCTTCGTCAACCTATCCACAGTGACCATAATAGCATCGTGTCGACGAGAGGATACCGGAAAACCAATAATGAAGTCTATTGAAATGATGTCCCACTTCCACTCTGGAATCAAATGAGGCTGCAAAAGTCTTGCAGGGTGGTGATGCTTTGCCTTCACCCTCTAACACTCAAGACACCTTGACACAAAATCAACAATATCTCGCTTCATGCCACTCCAAAAGTACAACTAATGCAGATTTGCATGCATCTTCTTGACACCTAAATGAGCAGAATAAGGTGCCCGATGCGCCTCTGACAACACTAGGGTACAAAGACCCTCAGAACTAAGAACATAGATATGACCCAAATGTCGCAAAAGACCATCTGACTCAAGAGAGTAACCAGAGAATCTACCCTCTAAAGGTTTACCAGACTCAATCTCAGACTTCACCTCTTGGTACCAATTGTCAGTAGGAAGTGCTGTGAGAATCTAACCTCTCAAATCAACTGTGAGAGAGACCACTGAGATCTCATGTCATTGACGACTAAGAGCATCCACTACCACATTCTCTTTGCCCTAAATATACTTGACTTCAAAGTCATATTCGTACAAGAACTCCATCCAACACCTCTATCTCGCATTCAAGTTTGGCTGCGTGAAAATATACTGCAAGCTACGATGATCACTGTGCAGCCCAAACCGATACCCTAAGAGAAAATAGCTCCACCTCACCAAGGCATGTACAACTACGGCTAACTCTAGATCATGAGTGGGATAGTTCAATTTGTGATCCTTGAGTTTGCAAGACTCATAGGCAATCACACAACCATCTTGCATCAGAACTGCTCCTAAACCCTCCAACGAAGTATCTGTACAAACAACAAAGTCCCTGGTAGGATTAGGAACTACTAAAATAGGTGCTGTTGACTTTTTCCCAGACTGGATGCTTATTCCCAGATATCCCTACAAGGTAGCCATCAGTGATCAACAGGAGCTCTGGGCCAGGGGGTCAACAGTATAGGAGATAGACTCTATATTTTATCTCCTCTTCTTCTTCAGGCTCTGCAAGACCTAGGGGGGTATTCCCTACTCAACATCCATGAGGATATGCATGCAAGGCTGGGATGTTGACAGAAAGCAGATAGTCCTCCTGTAAGTAGACCAAAACTGAAAGATAAGGGCAAAGGGGGTAGCTTTGGGCCTATTTGCAGTTGTAGACAGAGGACTGAGGTTCCTAAAACTAACTCTAATGTCCTAATGTTGGTTTTAGATTTTGCTTTGGAGTTTAAGTGTGGATGCAAAGCTGGATATGGTTATAACACAAAACAAAGCATGATTGGTGCCTATCCAGGGCCTGGAGTCAATAGACATACACCTGTGAACGATCATCATAAACAACTAAAACTAGATTTCAAGGGGATATATGTGATACCTGCCTTACAGGCATCCCCCAATACAAAGTGTTAGGTTATCTCTACTTATGGTATCCCTACTGCAGTATACTTTCCCAATGTTCAACCTGAAAACAGTTTAATCTACCCCTTGAGTAGAAGTCAGAAGATCAGACAGTCAACATAGGAATTCTATGTTCTAGAATCTAAACATTACCAAACATCCAGATTCAGAAGAAGAGTACATGCAATACTGGAGACAGAATTAACACAACACATGCCAAACAACATTTCTCATATAAGTTAAATCATGAAATCAGTGGGTTCATGCCAAAAACAAACAACAAGAGATACATAAACTCACAGGTAAGCTGTACAGAGCAACCATATCAGCTTGTCATGCATTACAGAGCCAAAATCATCAACTTTCAACAACCACAAATGAACAACACAACCTGCTTATAACAGCCAGGTAGGTGCTCAGCAATTAATTACAATGTTGACCAAAATTTTGCCAGATACACAGTATCATGAAAATGGCGCTCAAACACAACCAGATTGGCGCCCAATCTTGAATGCAGCAGGTAGGGGAGGAGACAGGAAGATTTCTCGAGCCCTGCGCCATTATCCGCTGATTGACACCTTCAGTCGGGTACCAGATCGACCCACGCCATCGCCCATACCTCTGCAACCTTCGCCATTAATGGCGCACCAACCCGCGGCCTCGGGAAGAACATCATACAGACCATCGCAAGCTTTTCCCGCCGAGACTCATCATCATGATATTTGAAAATGCAGGATAACAATATCCCACATGCACCCCGCGATGACCTCAATAACACCTTATATACTAGGTCATGAGCATATATCATGTCGGTGCTTTTGCTCCTGACGACACTAGTATAGACTTCATCATCATCATCTTCCAGCAGCATGATATCCTGTTGTTCGAAAAATCACCCTGACGTCATCATGATATTTGAAATATAACCTTCATGATAATCGGCACAACCTGATCCTTCGGAGGAACATCCTCCTGCTGAGCTTATAACAAAAGTCTGGCCGATGAACATCCTGATGACGTCATCATCATATCTTGCTGACGTCATCATCATATCTGCCTACTGCGCACCTCCTCATATCCGGATGACGTCATCATCATGTTTGTAAATATCAGGAGGCCTCTTCAAGATGATCAGTGTTAGAAATATAACCCCCGCGGACCTTGATGACGTCATCATCATATTCACATCATCATGATATTCGAAAGACAACCGGATATTTGGAAATATCCTCCTGATGTTCAAATATCAGGTTGCACTGTAGCTCCTCTATAAGATCGGGGCGATAACTGAATATGATGATGCTGCTTGAAAAGATCACCCTCAATAGATAACACGCGAAACCAGCAGGCGGATATCTCCTTGATATCAACATCATCATGATGTTCGAACAAACAAACATATATCCGGGTGATATGAAAATATCACCCCCTCCTTTGCGAATATCATGATGCAGATAGGCAGAAAGAAAAATATCACCCTGATATACGGATGACGTCAGCATCATCAGGATGAGAAACAAAGAACAAGAAGTGATACAACATCATCAGGATGATATTGACTAAGATCATCCTGACGTTCCAAAATATGATGACCCTAGTGAATATCGGGTCGCAATTACAACTCTTCAACAACATCATCAGGATGATGTTAACCAAGATCACCCGATGATAAAAATATCACCCCGGCGAAATATCATGAAGGCAGAAAATATGATGACCTCCACAAGCAGCAGGATGATAACTGGAAATATGATGATGATGAACACGACCCTTAGGAAAAAACAAGTTAGGTCGAGCAATTCAAAAAATAAGCAACATCATCATCATGCTCGCGCAAGGTGATAAATGGAAGATCACCGGAGACTTTGAAACATCACCCTCGCAAGCAGATCAGGGCGCACTGTAGCTCGGCAGCATCATCATGATAAAAACCAAACATCACCCGACAGTTGAAATATGATGATGACGTTGAAAAACAAGTCGACGAGGAACATGATGATGCAGATCATCATCGAAACAAGATGATGATGATGACCTCCTCCTCAGGAAAATATGATGATGCAGTTGAAAAATGCTGAGGAGGTCCAACACTTAGAAAAAATGGGCAAGAAGATAAAGGCTTCAAATGAAGAAACCTCCTGATCATGACAAATCAACCCCTGGTCAAAATGAGTGTCAACAGTGGCTCCGAATGGGGACGTGCAGGTGAAAACCTGCAGCGAGAACCAGATCTCCGGGCAGACCTGACAAAAAGCCAAAAAACGCGAGCTGTACAAGGCATTTACACTACATACATATTTTACAAATGTGCACAGCAACCAGTCATTATGCAAAATAGAACTTAAGGAATTGGCCATGCACAGGCAATTCCAGAAATTCACCATCTAGGGCCTGGAGGAAATAAGAATCCTCCCCATGAGTATTGCAAACCTGATATGGGCCCATCCATAAGGGCTGAAATTTGCCATGTTTACCCTTTTCCTGATCTTTAGCATTCCAAATGAGCACCAGATCATTTACTTGAAACTTCCTTTTTGTAGCTCTCCTGTCAAAGTGATATTTCACCCCTTGTTGTCTTTTGAGATTGATCTGGTGGGCTCTCCTTCTGTCTTCATCCAATGCAACCAGCTGATTCACTCTTTCTGTCATGGGATCTTCAATGTCCTCATCATACTCTTGAATGAATCTGTAAACTGGTAGGAGATTGTTTATGGGCAGTCTAGCTGATGCACCATATACTAGCTCAAAAGGTGACTTCCCAATAGCCCTTTTCACAGTCACTCTGTCAGCCCATACTGGTAAATTCAACTTTGAGTCCCAAGCTCTCTTGTTCTTGTCCAGTATCCTCTTGACAATTTTCATGATGCTCCTATTGCTTGATTCTGCTTGACCATTTCCTTGTGGGTGATATGGTGATGTATATGACAGGCTTACCCCATACTTGTTGCAAAAATCAACAAACTCACCTGATCTGAAGCACATAGCATTATCAGTGATTATTTTAGATGGTACTCCAAACCTGATGATGATGTTCTCTAGTATGAAATCTGTCACCACCTTACTTGTAGCTCTTTTAGTTGGAATGGCCTCAATCCATTTGGTAAAGTAGTCAGTTGCCACCAAAATCCAACTGTGTCCCCCACTTGATTTGTCTGCAATTTCCCCTATAAAATCAATTCCCCATTGCTGGAATGGAGCATCCACAGGTGCAGTTCTGAGGGGTAAAGCACCATGATATTTCAGCTTTCCTGAGAATCTCTGGCAAGGGTCACACTTCCTTACTAACCTCTGTGCATCTGAAAAGAGAGTGGGCCACCAATATCCTGCCCTGAGAATTTTATGAGCTGTTGTTTGGGCAGTATAATGGCCACCACATAATCCTTTATGCATGTCAATCAAAATATTGTTAGCCATGTTCTTATCCACACATCTCAGCAGCACACCATCAGGATTTTTCCAGTACAGCTCACCTTGAACAATGACATACCTGATTGCATGTAGCTTTAGAGTCCTCTTTTGACAGTCACTGAAATGGGAAGGACAATTCAGATTTTGCAAATAATAGACAATATCCTTGTACCATTCAGATCCTGATACACTTACATTCTCATCTTGGACTGCATTAACTTGGCATGCTTCCAAGTTTGACTGTGCCATCATCTTGGCTAGTCCTTGTCCCCTTATCAACTTAGTAACTTGTATGTCTATGTTGAATTCCTGCAGTTTGTTTATCCATCTGCACCTTCTTCCAGTCACCTCCTGCTGAGTGAATATGTCTTCGACTGCAGCATGAGGTACATATGCAATTATATGTGACCCTACCAAGTATGGTCTGAAACTTTTAATGGCTCTAACTAGTGCATATGCCTGCTTCTCCATAATATCATACTTCAATTCAGAGGCCTGCAGGGACATACTGAAGAAAGCAATGGGCTGTTCAAAACCATCTTCATTTTTCTGTAACAAACATGCAGCTACAGTATGAAAGGAAGCAAATGAGAACACCTGGAATGGCCTAGAAAAATCAAGAGATTTAAGAACAGGGGCCATCTTTATTGCCTCTTTGATATTCTGAAATGATTCTGTTGCTTCCCTTTCCCAGTTGACAGTTGCATCCTTCTTCATCATCTTGGAAATGTTCCTTGTGATCTCTGCAAAGTTGGGAACAAATCTTCTGACAAAGTTTACCTGTCCAAAGAAGGACTGAACTCCTTTCACAGTTTTTGGCATTTGGATCCTGTCAATGGCTGCCACTCTCTCTGGATCTATCCTGACTCCATCCTTGGAAACAATGTGTCCCAGAAGCTTTCCTTCAACTACTCCAAAGGCACACTTCTTTGGGTTTAGAGAAATACCATATTCTAGTGCTCTTACAAAAATCTGCTCCAGATGCAAACAGTGCTGCTCTTCCTTCTTTGAGTAGGCAGTCAGGTCATCCTGATATACTGCCAGGATTGAATCAATCAGCCCTGCAAAAGCAACATCCATTGCTCTTTGAAATGTAGCACCTGCATTTGTTAGTCCAAATGGCATTCTAACATACACATATGTCCCCCATGGAGTGGTAAAGGCAGTCTTATACTGTTCTGATTCTTTTACCTTTACCTGATTATATCCTGAAAATCCATCCATCATGGATAGGAGTTCACAACCAGTCACCTTCTGCAACATAGCCTCCATATTAGGCAATGGATAGTTATCCTTCAAAGAGGATACATTCAAATTCCTGAAATCAACACACAACCTAATATCACCATTCTTTTTCCTGACTGGGACAAGGTTAGACACCCAAGTTGAATGTCTGATGGGCACAATTATTCCAGCATCCCTGAGCCTTTTGAGTTCTTCCTGCATCTTGGGAGCTAAGGTAGGATTTATAGGCCTTTGCCTCTGTCTAAATGGCTTAGCTTCAGGCTTCAGTGGGATCTCATGCTGGAATAAGTCTTCTCTATAAACTTTTAGGTCCTCATATGACCAAGCAAAAACATGTTTATACCTTTTTAGCAATGCAATCAGCATACTTCTTATGTGTGGTTTGAGCTGTTTGCCAATATATACCTTCTAAGGGGCCTGAGATGTCCCCAAATTTATTTCTTCTAAATCCTCCTTATTTGTGGGGGATGTCTTTGTGACCATTTTGTCTCTACTGTCAAAGGCTCTTTCCAAAGCCACTAACCCTCTAGGGATCTTGTTAGTCTTCAATTGGATGATCTCCTTCCCTACAAGAGTCTCTTTTCCATCTACAGTTTCTACAAAAGCTTGGAAATCAATCTGTTGGTTCTCATACTCATCTATGCAGTGCAAAAATTTCAGCAAATCCCTATCATCATTAAAAACTTGCCAACTGCATATGTTTTCTGGTATGGCAGGCCTAATTTTAACTTCTACATCTGTGACACCTGACAGAGTGATGTCATCTGGCCTTATTGCAACATTGGCTAAGAAATCAGCCATAACATTTTTTGACCTTTCTACCCAGCCAATTGAAAATGCATCAAATAACTCAATAGTATCCCAAACAGCATGCTTGTATTGCTTCAGTCTTTTATTCTTTGCAGCATACTTATTTCTGATTTGGGATACAATCAGCTTAGAGTCTCCAAATACTCTTAACATCTTAATTCCATGTTTGAGAGCAATATTCAGGCCTAAAAGTAAAGCCTCATATTCTGCAATATTATTTGTGCAATCAAACCTCAGCAAGAAAGAGGATTTGAGGAGCTTACCAGTTGGAGACAGGAAAACAACTCCAGCTCCAGAGCCTTCTTTTGCACAAGCTCCATCAAAAAACATGGTCCATAACCCTTGCTGATCCAGCTCTTCAGTGCAGACATTTTTCTTTTCATCTTCTGTATCATCTGAGACAACTCTGAAGTTATCACAGTCAGTGTCCACAAAGCATACCTGTTCATTTGCTTCTTGGTCTTCCACTGTCTCTGATGATCTTTGCTCTCTAATTAACTTGACATCCCTGCCATTCATTGGAATCATGGCATATGACAGGTCCAGCTGCATACTTCCACCTATTAGTGCTGCCCATCTTCTTGACAGCAGCATACCATACTGTGGCTTGATGTCAACCACTGTTATATTCATCTTATATTTCTTTTCAGGAAATGCTGCCAGTTTGAAATCCACATCCTTCATGATTCCAATAACTGGTACCTCTCTGGCATCCATTGCATAACATTTTCCACATGCTTTGTCAATTTTTAATCCTGTTTGTTGCATGATAGCCAAAGGCATGACATTTGTGGATGCTCCAGAGTCAAGCATACAATTTCTAATTATTTTACCATTTATAACCAGGGAAACATAAAATGGTTCCACCTGTGAAGGACACTTTGTCATGGTCATTCCTAAATAGACTTCAGGAGTCTCATCTTCTTCATTACACATGACCTGTTTCTCACCCTGGGTCTGATCATTTTGCTTAACTTGAAAAGGTACCCCTGAGATTAGGGATATTGTTCTATTCTTGATCTCTTCCACTTTCATGAGTTCCATAAGTGGAACAGAGACCTTCACCTGAGTGAGGATCTGGGCTATATCAAATGGAGCACAGTTTTGTACAGCAGTTGTAGCTTGCTCCACAATCTTGCTTTTATCCTGAGCTGACTTAGCTTTCATTCTCATAGTTCCCTGATCATCATTCCTGTCTTGGGAACCTCTACTTTGATCTTCAGCCTGAGGGGTTTTGTTTTCTGGTCCTTGGAAATCATGACCTGTTCTGTATCTAAAGTTCTGCTTGTTATTTACCCACTGCCTTTTTTGTGGTTCAGTTCCTTTATGACCATGCATCTGCTGACCTGCAGAAATATCTTCTGGCTGATGTGGGCTGCCAACCTGATTTCTACCTCTGAGATTGTAGTTGCTCTTGACCTGAGCAACTGCTGCAGCTGTGAAGGCTCTGATTTCCTCATCAGAAGGTCGGTGTAAGCTACTCAGAAAATTGTGTGAGTTCTGAGCATACACATAATTATCCTCATGATCTTCATCATATGGGGACTGTTGGCAGGCCTGAACCTGATCATCTGTCTTCTCATCAGCACCATATAGAGTATATCCATTACCTATGGACATCATGTTAACATCATCATCCTGCACATGATGTGGCTCATTGCACTCACTACAAGATGTAGCATTATCATACAAAGATTGGGCAATCAAGCACTGTGACTGTGAATGTGGCATCTGACAGATTATACACCACGGAGCATCATCAGCAATATTTATAGTTTTCTTTAGGGGATCAGGAGTTTCCTTGGTATGTTGAGCCCTCTGACTTATGTTGTTACGTGGATATACAGGCTTACCATCATGCCAATTGGTGTTATAAGGCATATCATGTAATGATGGCCTCTTTTCCTGTCTTTGATAGACTTGCCTATCAGGACCCATCCCTTTTTCACTTCTAGCTAATCTATAGCTCAGGTCCTTAACAACATTTGCCAGTTTGTCTATCTTATCTTCAGGAGCAAATGTACTACCTTGAGTGTTTTGAGGCTTATTTGGATTCTGCAGAATTTTTACATCATCCCTTCTATTTGTCTTGCCTGATGCTTTCCTATTGTTTTCAATATTTACTGCAATCCTGAAAGCATCCCTGAGAGTGGCAGGACCTTTATCTCTCAGTCCATATGCAGTCTTTGCATCAAAGGCATTGATGTACAAAATTATGCACATTGGTTCATTTGGCCTCATGTGATGTGGCAGTTTGTTCAACACTTTAGTAAATCTTGCATTAAAGTCTGCAACCTGCTCATTTGACCCTTTGGTGATGCTGGTGAACTCATTTACAAAGAAGCTAGGGTCAGTTTTATCACCATATTGCTCCTTGAATATCCTCTTAAAATCATCCCATGATGATATACTCCGGTCAGGCAGATTCTTGTACCATTCTCTTGCCTCATCTATTAAGGATTGCATGAATGACTTCATGAAAACATCCTCATGCTCAACCTCAAAATTGTCCATGACATTTTGGAAGGCCTTTAGATGATCTTCTCCTGACACTGTGTTGTTTCCTGAAAACTTAGGCACTTGCAGCCTCAGATGCTTATCAATAGGGTTAGGATACCCAGGAATACCATCAAACACCAGCTGTCTGAATCTGTCTAACTGCATGGGCTGTCTGTTTGGCTGATTAACATTAACATTTCTATTTGCATTTTGGTTTCCTGCATTGTTCAGTGGTATCCTAGCATCATTCACATATTGTCTGTCATCATGATGCTGATGTTGCATTTCATATCTTTGCTGATGTCTTTGCATATTTGCATTCTCTAGAGTAGGAACTGAATTATTCTGGGCAGTTCTCAAGGCTTGCACTTTCTGCTGTATATCATCTCTGATTTTCATGGCTTGTAGGTATTCTAGTTCTGCTCTTAGGCTTTTGATTTCTTCAGCTAGTTGTTCATCCTTAGGTCTGGAGGTAGATGGTCTCATGCCATTCTGGTCATCATCTTCATCATCCCTTAGGGACTCTGCCTCTTCAAACCTCTCACTTGGGTCTAGAAAAGGGCGTTCTTGGAACACCTCTGACCTCATTCTCATACTACCACCCTGTTGCCTCTCATATGCACCTTGGATATCAGCTTCTGCACTTGAAAAATAAGGAGCATGCTGTCCTGATGGCCTAGGGTTATCTTGTACCTCATCACTTTTTCTGGGGGAGCTCTCATGACTAGCTGAGACAGTTCCCTTTCTTCTATACATCGTTCTTTTTGTTAATGGTAACTCTTCAAATAGAGGATTTTGTTGGGATCTTCTCCCCTGCATATAATTTTACTTTGACCGGTTGGGAGATTACTTCGGAGTCGCCACCTATTGCTAGGAACTGTTTTCTTCTGAAAACCAGGGTTCTTTCACAAGATTCCCCAGTGGAGTAGATTACTATTGCTGACTCAGATAGGTCACATATATATCACTGGAGATGATTAGATAGTCTTTTACTTCTCATTCCCCAGCAGAGTCGCCAATTTCTGTTGACTTTTTCCCAGACTGGATGCTTATTCCCAGATATCCCTACAAGGTAGCCATCAGTGATCAACAGGAGCTCTGGGCCAGGGGGTCAACAGTATAGGAGATAGACTCTATATTTTATCTCCTCTTCTTCTTCAGGCTCTGCAAGACCTAGGGGGGTATTCCCTACTCAACATCCATGAGGATATGCATGCAAGGCTGGGATGTTGACAGAAAGCAGATAGTCCTCCTGTAAGTAGACCAAAACTGAAAGATAAGGGCAAAGGGGCTAGCTTTGGGCCTATTTGCAGTTGTAGACAGAGGACTGAGGTTCCTAAAACTAACTCTAATGTCCTAATGTTGGTTTTAGATTTTGCTTTGGAGTTTAAGTGTGGATGCAAAGCTGGATATGGTTATAACACAAAACAAAGCATGATTGGTGCCTATCCAGGGCCTGGAGTCAATAGACATACACCTGTGAACGATCAGCATAAACAACTAAAACTGGATTTCAAGGGGATATATGTGATACCTGCCTTACAGGCATCCCCCAATACAAAGTGTTAGGTTATCTCTACTTATGGTATCCCTACTGCAGTATACTTTCCCAATGTTCAACCTGAAAATAGTTTAATCTACCCCTTGAGTAGAAGTCAGAAGATCAGACAGTCAACATAGGAATTCTATGTTCTAGAATCTAAACATTACCAAACATCCAGATTCAGAAGAAGAGTACATGCAATACTGGAGACAGAATTAACACAACACATGCCAAACAACATTTCTCATATAAGTTAAATCATGAAATCAGTGGGTTCATGCCAAAAACAAACAACAAGAGATACATAAACTCACAGGTAAGCTGTACAGAGCAACCAGATCAGCTTGTCATGCATTACAGAGCCAAAATCATCAACTTTCAACAACCACAAATGAACAACACAACCTGCTTATAACAGCCAGGTAGGTGCTCAGCAATTAATTACAATGTTGACCAAAATTTCGCCAGATACACAGTATCATGAAAATGGCGCTCAAACACAACCAGATTGGCGCCCAATCTTGAATGCAGCAGGTAGGGGAGGAGACAGGAAGATTTCTCGAGCCCTGCGCCATTATCCGCTGATTGACACCTTCAGTCGGGTACCAGATCGACCCACGCCATCGCCCATACCTCTGCAACCTTCGCCATTAATGGCGCACCAACCCGCGGCCTCGGGAAGAACATCATACAGACCATCGCAAGCTTTTCCCGCCGAGACTCATCATCATGATATTTGAAAATGTAGGATAACAATATCCCACATGCACCCCGCGATGACCTCAATAACACCTTATATACTAGGTCATGAGCATATATCATGTCGGTGCTTTTGCTCCTGACGACACTAGTATAGACTTCATCATCATCATCTTCCAGCAGCATGATATCCTGTTGTTCGAAAAATCACCCTGACGTCATCATGATATTTGAAATATAACCTTCATGATAATCGGCACAACCTGATCCTTCGGAGGAACATCCTCCTGCTGAGCTTATAACAAAAGTCTGGCCGATGAACATCCTGATGACGTCATCATCATATCTTGCTGACGTCATCATCATATCTGCCTACTGCGCACCTCCTCATATCCGGATGACGTCATCATCATGTTTGTAAATATCAGGAGGCCTCTTCAAGATGATCAGTGTTAGAAATATAACCCCCGCGGACCTTGATGACATCATCATCATATTCACATCATCATGATATTCGAAAGACAACCGGATATTTGGAAATATCCTCCTGATGTTCAAATATCAGGTTGCACTGTAGCTCCTCTATAAGATCGGGGCGATAACTGAATATGATGATGCTGCTTGAAAAGATCACCCTCAATAGATAACACGCGAAACCAGCAGGCGGATATCTCCTTGATATCAACATCATCATGATGTTCGAACAAACAAACATATATCCGGGTGATATGAAAATATCACCCCCTCCTTTGCGAATATCATGATGCAGATAGGCAGAAAGAAAAATATCACCCTGATATACGGATGACGTCAGCATCATCAGGATGAGAAACAAAGAACAAGAAGTGATACAACATCATCAGGATGATATTGACTAAGATCATCCTGACGTTCCAAAATATGATGACCCTAGTGAATATCGGGTCGCAATTACAACTCTTCAACAACATCATCAGGATGATGTTAACCAAGATCACCCGATGATAAAAATATCACCCCGGCGAAATATCATGAAGGCAGAAAATATGATGACCTCCACAAGCAGCAGGATGATAACTGGAAATATGATGATGATGAACACGACCCTTAGGAAAAAACAAGTTAGGTCGAGCAATTCAAAAAATAAGCAACATCATCATCATGCTCGCGCAAGGTGATAAATGGAAGATCACCGGAGACTTTGAAACATCACCCTCGCAAGCAGATCAGGGCGCACTGTAGCTCGGCAGCATCATCATGATAAAAACCAAACATCACCCGACAGTTGAAATATGATGATGACGTTGAAAAACAAGTCGACGAGGAACATGATGATGCAGATCATCATCGAAGACAAGATGATGATGATGACCTCCTCCTCAGGAAAATATGATGATGCAGTTGAAAAATGCTGAGGAGGTCCAACACTTAGAAAAAATGGGCAAGAAGATAAAGGCTTCAAATGAAGAAACCTCCTGATCATGACAAATCAACCCCTGGTCAAAATGAGTGTCAACAGGTGCACTGGTCAATTGTTCCTTAAGGGTCTGAAAAGCTGCCTGACACTGCTCTGACCAAACAAACTTCTTTCCTTTCCTCTGAAGAGAAGTAATAGGATGAGCAATCCTTGAAAACCCCATAACAAAACGACGATAGTAACCTGCCAAACCCATAAAAATGTGGACCTCAAAAATATTAGTAGGTGCAGGCCAATCCATAATAGCTTGGATCTTTGAAGGATCCACCGCAATACCCTCTCCAGAGATGACATGACCCAAATACTTCACCTATGTCTGAAAGAATTCACATTTCAACAAATTAGCATAAAGCTGATTTTCTCTCAGACACTGCAACACCTGACACAAATGCTCCTCATGCTCCTCCATAGTCCTCGAATAGATCAATATATCATCTAGAAATACAAGGACGAACCTATCGAGATAAGTACGAAAAACACCATTCATTAGGCTCATGAAAATTGAAGGTGAATTTGTCAACCCGAATGGTACTACTATGAACTCATAATGCCCATAATAGGTACGAAATGCTGTTTTGTGAATATCTGCCTCAAATATCTGCAACTGATGATATCTCAACTTAAGGTCAATTTTAGAGAACACCTTGGCTCCCTTAATCTGATCAAACAAATCATTGATCCGAGGCAAGGGATATCTATTTCTCACTGTCACCTTATTGAGCTGTTAATAATCAATACACAGCCACATAGATCCATCCTTCTTTTTCACAAAGATCATAGGTGCTCCCCAAGGAGAGACACTAGGTTGAATGAATCCCTTGGCTAACAACTCCTCCAACTGCAGTCAGAGCTCCTCAAGCTCCTAAGTGGTCATCCTGTATGGAGCTCATGAGATGGGCTTTGCACCGGGAACAAGATCAATCCTGAAGTCGATATCACACTTAGGTGGCATCCCCAGAATCTCAGAAGGAAAAAGATCAGCATACTCCCTCAACAGAGGATGATCGTCAAGAGATGCCTCTCGACTCTCCTCCATCTCCAAGTCACTAATAGAAACTACAAAAAGCTGACATCCCTAACGTATGCATCTCTTAAGTTGCATAGCGAAGATCATACGTAGGGAAATATGTCTCTAAACTCCTGTGACCTCCACCTCTACACCAGAATCATCCACATATCTAACAGACTTATGCTAACAATTGATCACTGCTCGATGGGCTTCAATCCAATCCATCCCCAAAATTATATCATATAAACCAAGGGGTAGGATGCAAAGGTCTACTTAGAAGATAGAGAGCCAATCCTCAACTCACACCCAAGAACTAGAGACTCAACTGCAATCTTAGCCCTAGAAGCTAACTCAACCTGCCACCTATCATCCTGCTTTGTTGCCACTAAACCACAATGTTCCACAAGAGAAGGAGATATGAATGAATCAGATGCACTGGAATAAAAAAGAACAGAAAAACCAATACCTCGCATGAAACCAGAAGTCTCCACCACGGTGCCCTAATGCTCTACCTGATGATTATCCATTGCTACAAATACTCTGTGAGATCTATCTGCATCACCAACCATTGGCTTTGAAGCTATCAGTCGATGTCCAAACCCTGAAGTACTCCTTTGAGGACACTATCTAGCAATATGGCCCTGTTGGCCACAAGAGAAGCACCTTGTGCCTCTACCAAAACCACCGCCACCTTGGAAAGCACTAAACTGCTGGAAACTACCTCTGCTCACTGTGGACTACGTACTCTGAGCTAGCTAATCAAAGCGATTGTGCTTATTACGCTGCCAAGACCGATCTTTCTTAGACTAAAATCTATTACCCTGCTGAGGCTGATAATTCTTCAGTTTGGCCAGAGTGTGCTACTACCATCCACCCTTTGAGGGTGCATGAGATCTTGATGCCTGAGTATGTCCACCATGCGAACCAAAACCTGAAGAAGGTGCACTACCAATATGCACACCTGTATGCCCACCAAGTGCCATAGCTAAATTCTCCTCCACTAACCGGGCTTTCTCCACTCCTACCTCCATAGACTTAGGTTCGAATACACGAACTCCACCGCTGATCTAGGCATTCAGGCCCTTGATAAAATGATGTACCAACATAGACTCGTCATCTCTGATACCCGCATACTGCTTGAGCTCATAAAATCTACGCTCATACTGCTCAACTGACATGGCCATTTGCCTCAGCTCATGAAACTCATCTATGCGATGCTGCCTCCAATGATCAGATAGAAAACAGGCTCTAAATCTCTCTAAGAACAACTCCCAAGACACAGTGCTAATGTTCAAGTGCAGCTTCTGCTCCTCTAACCGCCACCAGTCGAAGCAAACCCTTAGAGATGCAAAATAACACATCTGGCTTTGGTGTTGCTGCCATAAGGATGCATGGCGAAACACCTGCCTAAATCCAATAACCAAGTCTCTGCCTCTAGACCTCTACCAGCTCCATCAAAGGTGGGAGGGCGTGCCCTCAGTAGATCTCTCATATGGTTGGCTAGTGTGGCCTCCTGCTCAGCTGTCAACTCTCTCTGCCTTGGTGATCTCTCTCTTTCTCAAGGCTTCGGCTAGTCTACCTCCTAACCCCCTCTAGGCTGCTCACCCTCCTATCTAGGACCTAAATGGGCAAGTGCTTCCTCAAGTAACTACCGTAACTGGGCTCCCTCAGGCTAGTCCTGACCTTCCATATTCTGACCCCCGCCTTCATGGGCACTCTCATGAGGAGAGATGGGAGGAGGTGTACCGCCACCAACTCTCCACAACCCCTACCTCTAGACATCTACCTACAATACCAAAAGATGATTTATTACACACAGAAAGGAAAACAATAGGGATGAAGTTAATCTACAGAGTTTAAGCACTAGGTCACATAATGGGCTTAGTTATAACCAGAGTACCTAGTGTTTAAACTTGGCTCTGATACCAAATGTGATGCCTCGTCATGCAACCATAGAGTGCTAGACTAACAAGTGACAATATTACAGAAATATTTTATTTTTGAAGAAGGAAATGCATTATACATTAAATATAAATGCACTAATAACAACATTAAATGAAATGAACAACTAACACTTCTAGGGAACATAACTGCATCAGATAAAATTATAACCTTACAAGTGATATGCATCACGATACAACACAAGAATATTACATTATACATTTACAGAGATAATTAATTACAAGTTGTAATACAAGATTACAAGACCGATTACATCGGTTTACAAATAGTATAATTATGAATGTATACAACAACTTGAAGGTGTAGAGCAAAACTGGAACTGGAACACTTCTGCTCTGATCTCGAACCAAACACCCAAGAAGACCAATGGATAGTTCTACCTCCCAACCATGTGGAATCTTGAGGTCCACCCCTCTGAGCTAGGAGATAACAATGAGGTTCCACTAGGTCAAGGTTACAACAATGAATACAACAACAAGATACAGACTCCATGAAGACAAAACAGGATAACAAGGCTGCACAGACAAGACATCACTCGTCAATACAAGACAAATCAAATCATCAAGAGAAGATCAACAATCAAGACCAGTCTGCACTCTAGAGGTCACAACAAAAGGTAAAGAGGAAGAAACGTAGACTATGGTAAGGAAAGTGTCATTGCATGGTCCTAGCATGGGTTACCTAGGCTATCTCTCACTAGAAGTCAGCCCCCATCTATGGTTACCCTGGCAGCCTCTCTCTAGGCATCGGCCCCATAGGGTGACACACGCGGAGCTGACATGTCCTCTCATGGAGACAAGGAGGTCAGCCTTGCCAACTAGGCCTTCTCATTCCATCCTTAGCCTGCGAGAGCACTCAAGGCATGGGTGAGGTATCTTACTTATCTTGTTATGTGATTTACTACCCCAACCCTCCTAATTAAGTTATTAAGTTATCACTTGCTTACAACTTCCATGGGGTTACCCAGGCGGCCTCTCTGGGCATAGGCCCCACCACGAAAACCACTCTCCTACCAATCTCTAACCAATCATCCTAAAACCAAAAACATGCAAGGACAAGGGTTACAATAGATTCTGATCCATTACATATGCCATTCACTTGACCACAACAATATAAGTCCCCCTTGTCCCCTTCAAAACTGAAACAATACATCATGAAATAGTATGACACAAGTATCAAGTTGAATACCAAACGATTAAGCCTCTTGGAGTCAGTAATAGAATTCCTTACTAAGTTACCACAATACCTTTCTTGATATGGAAACTAGGTTTCAACGACCATGACAATAATATAAGGTCAACAAGGGATAAACAGAGAAAATAATTCAATACCATCCTTAATACAAGTTGATAAAATAAACAACTTTGTCCCAAGGATGACCTCATACTAATTCCGGACAAGGTTTGCGAAATTAAATGATTTCAATAAAAAAATAAAACAACATTACAACCTATAACCAAAATATTCTTACTGAACCTTACATTAACGACAAAAAAAAGAACTCCAAACCTTACAAGACACAACCCCACTCAAGAAGAATACTAGTTACACATTATTAGATTAAAACGACGACAATTTTTGTTAAAACGACAACAATTTAAGGAATTATCTATATTTAACTAAATTCCAATTATTATGAACAAAGTGTAATTCATATCTAATCATCAACTTCTTCCTACGGACCTTAGTATAATCCAACTACCAATTCCACACGTAAGATTTTAAAGCTCCAATACTATCCTACGCTACAATTTACTTAACACACTCAAGACAATTTTATCATTTAAAGCACCATAACCCTAATCGACTAAACAGAACAAAATTCACATATATAAGCTTAATTGTAATTTTCTAAATAAACAAGTTTAACCTCCCTAATATGATATACTAAAAAATTTGTTAAGTACAGTGAACATGTCTATCTAGTATGTCATAAAAACATAAACTAAGAATCTACTTTCTACAATATTAGAGACAACAAAAGAACAAGGATAATATTTTATTGAATAAAATCCTATTCTAATATCTTCTTACCCACCATAATTAATTTTGCTACAAGAGCTTATAAAAAACATCAAACTAACACAAGGCACTCAATGTCATAGAATTTGAGTTAAATAAAGGAATCGCTCTATGCTAACAAATAGTGTTACCTATAACCACTCTCCTTAACGCTTTGAAGACTCACTTGAAACAAAACCACAAGCCTGTCTATATGAGAATAATTAACTTAAAAAGCAATCTCCAAATACATTCTCTAAATAACATTTAAGATTTCCTAAGCTCAAACCCATGAAGAGATCTTGGCCTCGACACTAGAAGTAATGATTTATACATAAAGATTTAGTTAAATTAAAAACATCAACATGCTATACTCGATGCGTGGAGTGCAGTATTCATCATATTGTAAGCATTGGTAATATTGATGGGTAAATGATTAGATTCGATAGCCACGACACCGAGGTTTCTCTCT
>BSBN01002021.1:0-50495 GCA_027924645.1 Cunninghamia lanceolata | reverse complement strand
TTTTATTGTTGGAGGCATTTTTTTTGCATTAGATCCACATCTTAGGCACGTCCAAAAAAGAAAAAAAAACTTTCTGGGTTTTTTGTTCGCCCCATTGATAAACTATTTGGGTATTTGTTATTTTTTGCATGCAGCAAATAGATCGTGCACAAAACTTAATTAGATTTTTTTTTGCAGGTCCCCCTCTCCATTGGCATTTTGATTTTTGGCAGTCAATCTTTGCAGGCCTCTATCTCAGTCATCTAGGCTCCTTTTTTAGAGAATTTTTTTTCATTTGGGGTAGAATTTTTTAGGCTTCACAGTGGTACAAAATGTTTTTTTGGTTTTGGTGTCTGGAGTTTCTAGAAATTACAGATTCTCATAGGTGACACTACATAGTTCCTGTTTTTTGGAACTTCGGGAGACTCATAACTTTTCACATACGACCTCAGATTGAGGTAGTTCCTTTTTTTAAAGTGGGTGATTTTTTTTGAGTAAATTGTAGTGGTGTTGTTAGTTTTTCACTTGGTTTCATTCCAGTATTGTACTTTTAGCATACACCCTATTGTTGAAGATTTTGTAAGAATTGAGATAAAGGACCACTAAGTAATTCTTGCTAGTGGCAGTTTGTAAATGCACTAAATTATAAAATGCCAGATCATATTTTTCTTGGGGGGATTCTTTGATTGAGTGAAAAAGGAGGGTTGTCCTGTGTGTGTTCTCTTCTTTTCAACACTTCATTTCTACATTTTCTTTATCACAAAATCAAACAACAGTAACCCATATTAAACTCCTTACAACTACTTTGAATGGAAATCACACATGACAATCTACTTAAGGAAAGCTGGGTTGCATAGGATAACAATGGGACTAGAAACTGAACCTGCTAAAGATGAAGATAAGCCTAAGTGGTTTAACAAAATGTGATGAGGCCCTATGGAACGTTGTGTTTGTCTATTTTCTCTTGATTTTCTCTTTCACATTGAATATTTGAATTCACCAAAATGAAAATCTAAACAAAGCTAGAAAACACTATTTGGCACACAAGATTTCAATGAGGAGTCATATGTTGGAAAAATGAACTAATTAGTTTAAGTATAGGGGAACTTCAACAAAAATTCAAGATTTTTTCACAAAATTGAAAATCACTAAGGCTACCGTTAAAAACAATGTGGAATTGGAAAAGAAAGATGTGTTTAGAATCTGAAAAAGATTAATAACCCAAAAAAACTAGTGCAAACAAATAGATATCTAAATTATGAATGCAAAATGATATGAAATCAAAATAGCAAACATAGAGTCAGTCTCCAAGGAGAGTAATGCAAATGCTAGAAGCAAAATAGCATTAAGAGGATGCAAAATCAAAAGATACCAAAATACAAGCCAGGGTAGCGTGCTTATATAGACTAGGAAGAGAGAGGAGGGTGGCAACACCGGACCAATGAGGAGCAACCATCTGTCGGACTAAAGATAGCAAAAGTATTTTTTCCCAAGATAGCTAATGGATGCTCACATGTAGGAGGGGTGACACCTCGCAAACCACTCACCTAATAAGGACATGCTTTATTAACCTAAGTGAGATTAATAGAAGTGTAGGAAAAAGCTAGGAATATAGGGAAAAAAATAAATAACCCTTTAGGAAAATAAAAACCTACACTAAACACCCCCCCATAAGCGAAGCTTAGGTGGATGTAGAAAATGGGGTCCTGGAAAATCAAGCCTGAGGAGGTACCCATGTGCCTGAGGAGGTACCCCATGTACATAAAGTTCCCCTCAAAAAGAGAGAGAGAAGAGACCCCCCCAAAAGTAGAGAGAGTTTAGGACTCCGAGTGAGAGGAAGAAAGCCCCCCAGAAGATGAAGCATCCTGCACCCCCCAAACAAAAGCTCGCAAATGAAGGAAACTTGCTCTCAGTGAAGGGTTTGGTGAAGATATCAGCAACCTGCTTGGAAGTCGGATAGTAGCGAAGGTCAATGACGTGGCCATGGATGAGCCTCTCGGATGTAGTGCATGGTGGACCTCTATGTGTTTTGGTCTGCTGATGATGGACCGGAATTTCCGTGAGATCTGAATGGCACTCTGGGTTGTCACAAAATATGACTAATGGTCGTCTGATCTAGATACCAAAACTCAGTGAGAAGATTCTGAAGCCAAATGGCCTCAGTGGTGGCATTCACAGCCCCCCGATACTCGGCCTCAGTAGAAGATAGAGCAAATAGCAGACCGCTTCTTGCTTGACCAACAAACATGACCTGAACCAAGTGAGAAAGCTGTAACCTGAAGTAGATTTTGCGATCCTGAGAATTGCCCGCCCAATCTGAATCTGTGTAGCCCTCCAAGTCAAGCTCAATGCCCACTGCATAGTGAATCCTAAAAACTATGAGAACCCCTGAATGTAGTGAAAGGATCCGCTTTGGCTGCTTTCCAGTGCAGCTCATGAGGCTCCTGCATGAATTGAGAGACCATGCCTACAACATAATGAAATGTCAGGGTCTCGTATGAGTCAGATAAATGAGACTCCCAACAAGCTGTTGGTACAAAGTGCCATCAACAAGTGGAGGAAGAACACTGAGCCTCAAGTTTGGACTCCAGAAAGAAAGGGAGTCGGAGCAGGCTTTGCAGTCAGCCATATGAAACCTCGAGAGAAAATCTAGAGCATATTTGGGACTAGTTTGATGGTGATCCCAAAACGCAGACTGGTAGATCTCAATCCTGAGAAAGTAATGCAACAAGCCCAAGTCAGTCATCAAAAAACCTGTCATGAAGGGGTAGTTTTGACAGCCCCAATGGTGGGATGAAGAACTCCCTGTGATCAAACAAGTCATCAACATACAGAAACCAAAAATAGGAGTGAATCATCCAGCTATAGAATGTAGACATTAGGATCAGGAATGGCACCGAGTGAACCCAACTGATAGAAGGAAGGAGTCCATCTTGGCATACCAGGGGCCCGAGGAGCCTGTTTTGAGGCCATAGAGAGACTTTTCAAAGACGACACACAAGTGAAGAATCCTAAAGGAACCCCTGTGGGCTGCTCCATGTAGATCTCCTCCTGAAGGTCACTGTGAAGAAAAAGCACTCTTCACATCCATCTGGTGTACTTCCCAACGATTAGCTGCATCAATGGAAAGAACAAGTTGGATGGAATTCATTCAGGCAACCTGGCGCAAAAAGTCTCAGAGTAGTCCAATCCCAACAACCCTGGGAGAAATCCTTTGGCGACCAAGTGAGCCTTATGCTTGTCCAACCGACCCATCTGCTTGCAAATTTTTGTCCGATAGATCCACTTACATCGAACAAGTTTTTCTTTCCCTTATGAAGAGGGACAAGATCCCAAGTGTGGGTTCCTCATCAAGGAAACTATACTCCCTCCTGCATAGATTGTATCCCCACTTAAGAATACTAGAAGCCTCATGAAAAGACTGTGGATATGAGGCAGTAGCAATGAAGACATGTGGAGCATCTTGGAACTGTGAACAAGTCCACCTGGTGTCTAATGGATCCCCCAACCCAATCACCTGCAGACTGCAAGGTTTTGTCTAGCCCAAAGTGGACCGGAAGATGGAGAATTTTGGAGGAGAATCATCAACCTTTTGAATGATGACTAGGAGATGAAGGAGGTGAGTCCCTCTGAATCGCTCTCTGCATCAGAAGTGGAGGTAGAAGATTGCTCAAGTGAAATCTGACTCATCAGAAGATCTGTCATGTATCCCAAGTGACTCTAATGGTCAAGCTAGAAGGAGTTGGAGAAGTGATAGAAAAGTGAGCTCGAAGAACCCTCCCTCAAACTAAAACACTCCTCTCAATGAACAACTCATGTGTAGTAGGGTGGAAGCAACCGATAACCCTTCACACCATCAGGATAACCTACAAAATATGCAAGGTCTGCTTTTGCGGATCCAAGGCCTTGCGTTTCTCTGCAGGAATGTGGGCCCCATGCAGGAGAACCAAAAACTCGAAAGTGCTTAACTAAATGGTTTCCGACCGCTCCAAGCTTCAAAAGGAGTGACTCCCTTTAAGGCTCGATGAGGAACATGGTTCTGGAGATAACAAGCACAGTTAATGGCCTCTACCCAATACTGTGGTGCAAGAGATCTAGAGTGAATCATGCAGTTCGCCATTTTCCCTTCAAGGACCTATTCTTTTCATTCTACTACACCGTTTCTGTTGAGGATTGTATGGAACTGAATGCTGCAAAATCAATCCCCTCCTGAAGTGCAAAAACCTATCAAAACCGATGGTTTGACATGCTCACCACCATTGTCAGTGCGCAAAACTTTGATGGCTTTCCCGGGATTGCTTTTCTACAAAAAGTCTTGAAGTCCTGAAAGTGATCAAATACCTCAGACTTCTGTTTTGAGAAAGTATACCCCATGTATATCGAGAAAAGTCATCAATGAATGTTAGAACATATCTAGCCTTGCTGAAAGAAGGATGCTGAAAATGGACCCAGCCAAAATCACTGTGAACTAACTCCAGTATCTATGAAGCTCTCCATGCCTTACCTTTTGTGAAACTTTTTCCTTAGGATGCTTACCAAGAATGCAACCTTGGAAAAACACCACCTGAAAACTGAAACTGAAGGCAAACCCTGTGACCATGCTCTGTTGGTTGAGCTGCTGCAAGTAGCGGAAGTTAAGATGGCCAAACCGCTCATGCCATAATCTACTCACATCGTTAGAATGAGTGAGCAAAAATAGTCAAAGGAGGATTAGGAACAAAGTGAGAAAATAGATAGAGTCGTGACTGATGATCTGCTCTCCCAACTACAATTGTAGAACCCACTGTGCAACTCACGAATCTCCATTGAATCAGGGAGTGAACTCAACCCGCTTGCCTGAACCTGTGTGAGTGATCTGGTATACCGATAGGAGATTAGTTGATAATGAGGGCACACAAAGAACACCATGGAATGTGCCATCCCCCACATCAACAGACCCTCTCCCACACACCTCAATAGGAGTGTTATCACCCATCAAAATAGAAGGCATAGTACACGGCTCCAAAGATGCAAGTTCTTCCTTAGATGAAGCCATGTGGTGCGAAGCACCCGAATCAAGAACCCAAGTGGATGGTGAAGAAGCAACTGCAACAAGGGCCTTGCCCTTTCCTTTCCCCTTGCTATTTTCTTTTGCCTTATTAGACCCCTCAGTAGAACTCTGTTTGATAGACTCAGGAACACTAATATTATTCTTCTCAAGAATGTGTGTCAAGTGATCAATTTGTTTCTTCAGACATTTATGTTCATCAATTTGTTTCTTCTCCTTGTTGTTCTTCTATTTCTTATCCTTACTATTGTTGTTACTACTTTGTCCTTTCTGTTCTTTTGTGCCTTGGTTGGCAGCCAAGGCATGTGACTTAGAGGACTTAAGAGTGCCCATCTGGATTAGCTTGTCTTGTTCCCGAGTGAGATTGACAGCAAAATCATCTAAAGATGGCATGGTGAATTGAGTACCAAGTGCACCCTTAGTAGCATAGAAAGTAGAAACAAACACAGAATATTCTGAACTTAGCTTAGAGAGAATACTAAGAATCAGTTGTTCATCTTTCTTTTCAATTCCACATTGTTTTAACTGCAGCCTTAGTGATTTCAATTTAGTGAAGAAATCCTGGATTGTGTTGAAATTGCCTGGACTTAAACTAATTAGTTCATTTTCCAACATATGACCCCTCATTGAATCTTGTGTGCAAAATAGTGTTTCTAGCTTTGTCTAGATTTCATTTGGCGTATTCAAAGACTCAATGTGAAAGAGCAAATCAAGAGAAATAGACAAACATAATGTTCCATATGCCTCATCACATTTGTTAAACCACTTAGGCTTATCTTCATCTTTAGTAGGTTCAGTTTCAAGTCCCATAGTTATCCTATTTAATCCAGCTTTCCTTAAGTGAATTGTCATGCGTGATTTCCACTCAAAGTAATTGTATGGAGTTAGGATGGGTAGATTTGTTTGATCCACGATGAAGAAATGCAGAGAAGAAGTGTCGAAAAGAAGAGAACCCAACCAAGACAACCCCCCCCTTTTCACTCAATCAAAGGACCCCCCCAAAGAAAATATGATTTGCCACTTTATATTAGTGCGTTTACAACTGCCACTAGCAAGAAATACTAAGTGGTCTTGATTTCAATGCATTACAAAACCCTCATGAAGAACATATGTTGAAAATACAACTTTGGCACAATACTCAGAGAAATAAACAGTACAACTATGATCTACTCAAAAAATCATGCACTTTCAAAAAAAGAATCACCTCGATATGAGGTCATATGTGAAAGTTATGATCCTCTAAAGTTCCCAGAACGAGAACTGTGCAATGTCACGACTGAGAATCTGCAATTTTTGAAAAATATTGGCATCAAAATCAAAAAATATCTGCACTAGTGTATAGAGCACAAAAAAAAAGCCAAAATCAAAAAAAAATTCGTGGGAAAAGGAGTCCGTATGAGCAAGAACGGAGCATTTGAAAACTGCCTTCAAAATTTCAACTGCCAATGGAGAGGGGTCCTACTGTAGCTTTCTGAGTACGTTTCTGCAAAATATATAGACTGCATGCAAAAATGTAAAGATACCCAGATGGTTTTTCTATGCTGCGAATAAAACTCAGAAGGCGTTTTTCTTGCAGATGTACAGAAGATGTTGCTCTAGTGTAAATAGAACACCTTTAGCTACAAAAAATGACCCCAGCAACCAAAAAATGACATGCAAAGGCTGAATCAGATGCTAGAACCTGTAATATTGATTCAAAAGACCAAATATGCAAGCTAGTTGTCAGATTTTGAGCTTGAAACCCTGGTTTTGCAACTGTGTATGACAATCTTCGATTTCGGTGAAACGAAAGCCAAATCTGACTTTCTCAAGCCTCCTGGACGCGTTGGAACAGCTAGAAATGCTGCCAGTATAACCAGAAATGATGTAATCACTCAGATTTCATAAAACACATGTGCAAACCCCAGAGATTAAAAAAGTTTCCGTCAAACTTTTCTGATTCTCAAGATCATCTGAAGATGCAAGAGAAAAGCATACTGGGTTTTTTGAAAAAATGTAATAAGATTTATTAGCCCCCCCGAATCTCTCAACTATAGAAACTAAAATTTACTCTTGCACATAGAATAGCTCTGATACCATGTTAGAATCTGAAAAGATTAATAACCCAGAAAACTAGTGCAAACGAATAGATATCTAAACTATGAATGCAAATGATACGAAATCAAAATAGCAACATAGAGTCAGTCTCCAAGAGAGTAATGCAAATGCTAGAAGCAAAATAGTATTAAAAGGATGCAAAAGCAAAAGATACCAAATATAAGTCAGGTAGCATGCTTATATAGACTAGGAAGAGAGAGAAGGTGGCAACATCGACCAATGAGGAGCAACCATCTATCAGACTAAAGATAGCAAAGTATCTTCCCAAAATAGCAAAGTATCTTCCCAAGATAGCTAATGGATGCTCACATGTAGGAAGGTGACACCTCGCAACCACTCATCTAATAAGACATGCTTTATTAACCTAAGTGAGATTAATAGAAGTGTAGGAAAAACCTAGGAATGTAGGGAAAAAATAAATAACCCTCTAGGAAAATAAAAACCTACACTAACAAGATGAACAACTAATTCTCAGTATTCTCTCTAAGCTAAGTTCAGAATATTTTGTATTTGTTTCTACCTTCTATGCTACTAAGGGTGCACTTGGTACTCAATTCACCATGTCATCTTTGGATGATTTTTATATCTTTCTCACATGAGAGCAAGATAAACTAATCCGTATGGGCACTCTAAAATCCTCTAAGTCACATGCCCTAGCTATAAACCAAAGCACAAAAGAATAGAAAGGACAAAGTAGTAATAATAAGGATAATAAACAAAATAATATCAAGGAGAAGAGTATCAGAAACAAGCTACCCCAAAAGCAGCTAATGAGACCCAATCTTTTAATGGAAACAAGCCTAAGAAAGAGAAGGTCAAATGTGCCTACTGTAAGAGACCTAGACATGATGAAAATAAATGTTTGAAGAAATAAATTGATCACTTGACACACATTCTTGAGAAGAATAATATCAGTGTTCCTGAATCTTATAAAACATAGTTCTGATGAGGGGTCTAACAAGGCAAAGGATAACAACATGGGGAAAGGAAAGGGCAAGGCCCTTGTAGAATTTTCTTCACAACCATCCACTTGGGTTCTTGATTCGGGTGCTTCGCACCACATGGCTTCATCTAAGGAAGAACTTGCATCTTTGGAGCCATGTACTATGCATTCTATTTTGATGGGTGATGACACTCATGTTGAGGTGTGTGGGAGAGGGTTTGTTGATGTGGGGGATGACACATTCCATGATGTTCTTTGTGTGCCCTCATTATCAACTAATATCCTGTTAGTATATCAGATCACTTACACAGGTTCAGGCAAGCAAGTTGAGTTCACTCACAATTTACTGGAGATTTGTGAGTTGCACAGTGGTTCTATAGTTGCAGTTGGGAGAGCAGATCATCAATCACAACTATATTTGTTTTCTCACTTTGTTCCTAATCCTCCTTCATCTGTTTTGCTCACTCATTCAGATGATGTGAGTAGATTATGGCATGAGCAGTTTGGCCATCTTAACTTCCGCTACTTGCAACAGCTCAACCAACAGAGCATGGTTATAGGGTTGTCTTCAGTTTAGTTTTCAAGTGGTGTTTTCCAAGCTTGCATTCTTGGTAAGCATCCTAAGGAAAAATTTGATAAAGGTAAGGCATGGAGAGCTTCACAGATACTGGGTTAGTTCACAGTGATTTGGTTGGTCCATTTCCTCATCCATCACAAGGCTAGATTTGTTCTAACTTTCATTAATGACTTTTCTTGATATACTTGGGTGTACTATCTCAAACATGAAGTATGAGGTATTTGATCACTTTCAGGGCTTCAAAACTTTTGTAGAGAAGCAATCTGAGAAAGCCATCAAAGTTTTGTGCACTGATAATGGTGGTGAATATGTCAACCATCGTGTTCCATACACTTTCTAGTAGAATGGTGTTGCAGAACGAGAGAACAGGTCCTTGAAGGAAATGGCAAGCTGCATGATTCACTTCAGAACTCTTGCACCATAGTATTGGGCAGAGGCCATTAACTGTGCTTGTTATATCCAGAATTGTTCTCCTCATCGAGCATTGAAGGGAGTCACTCCTTTTGAAGCTTGGAGTGGTGGGAAACCATCAGTTATTCACTTTCAAGTTTTTGGTTCTTCTGCATGGGCCCACATTCCTACAGAGAAACATAAGGCCTTGGATTTGCAGAGCAGGACTTGCATATTTTTAGGCTATCCTAATGGTGTTAAGGGTTATTGGTTGCTCCACCCTACTACACATGACTTGTTCATTGAGAGGAGTGTTCAGTTTGAGGAGGGCTCTTCAAGCTCAACTTCTATCACTTCTCCACCTACTTTGACATTGGAGTCACTTGGGCTACCTAAGAAAATTCTTGATGATGAGGAGTCTTCTACCTCCACTTCTAATGTTGAAAGCGATTAAGAGGATTTACCTCCTTCCTCTCATAGTCATCATTCAGATGGTGATGTTTCTCTTCCAAATTCTCTAACTTTTGGTCCACTTTGGGCTAGACAGACCTTGCAGTTTGTAGGTGATTGGGTTGGGGATCCATCAGACACTAGGTGGACTCGTTCACAAGTCCAGAATGCTCCACATGTCTTCATTGCTACTGCCTCTTATCCATAGTCCTTTTGAGAGGCTTTTGGTATTCTTGAGTGGGATACAACTATGCAGGAGGACTATAGTTCATTAATGAGGAACCACACTTGGGATCTTGTCCCTCTTCCTAAGGGAATAAAACTTGTTTGATGTAAGTAGATCCATTGGACAAAATTTGGAGCAGATGGGTTGGTTTATAAGTATAAGGCTCACTTGGTCACCAAAGGATTCTCACAGGTTCCTAGGATTGACTACTTTGAGACTTTTGCGCTAGTTGCCAGAATGAACTCCATCTGACTTGTTCTTGCCATTGTTGCAGCCAATCATTGGGATGACACCAGATGGATGTGAAGAGTGCTTTTCTTCATGGAAACCTTCAGGAGGAGATCTACATGGAGCAATCACATGGTTTTGTTTAGGATTATTCACTTGTGTGCCATCTTCGGAAGTCTCTCTATGGCCTCAAATAGGCTCCTCGAGCCTAGTATGCCAAGATGGACTCCTTCCTTCTGACTATTGGGTTCAGTCGGTGCCATTCTTATCCCAATGTATACATTTTGTAGTAGGATGATTCACTCCTATTTCTGGTCATGTATGTTGATGACTTGTTGATCACAAGGAGTTCTTCATCCGCCATTGGGGTAGTCAAAACTACCCTTCATGACAGGTTTTTAATGACTGACTTGGGCATGTTGCATTACTTTCTCAAGATTGAGATCTACCAATCTACTTCTAGGATCACCATCACACAATCTAAGTATGCTCTAGATTTTCTCTCATGGTTTCATATGGCTGATTGTAAGCCTGCTCTAACTCCTTTTCTTTCTGGAGTCAAACTTGAGGCTCAGTGTTCTTCACCATTTGTTGATGGCACTTTGTACTGACAGCTTGTTGGGAGACTCATTTATCTGACTCATATGAGACCTGACATTTCATATGATGTAGGCATGGTTTCTTGATTCATACAGGAGCCCCATTAGCTACACTAGAAAGCAACCAAGTGGATACTTCACTACATTCAGGGTACCCATGATTTTGGGATTCACTACGTAACAGGCATTGATCTTGACTTGGTGGGCTACACAAATTTAGATTGAGTAGGCAATTCTCAAGATCACAAGTCTACTTCGGGTTACAACTTCTCACTTGGTTCAGGTATTGTTTGTTGGTCAAGCAAGAAGCAGTCTACTATTGTTCTATCTTCTACTGAGGCTAAGTATCTAGGGGGTTGTGAATGCCACCACTAAGGCCATCTAGCTTCAGAATCTTCTCACTAAGTTAAGGATCTAGATTAGACGATCATCAATCATATTTTGTGACAACCAGAGTGCCATTCAGATCTCACGAAATCTAGTCCATCATCAGTGGACCAAACACATTGAGGTCCACATGCACTACATCCAGGAGCTCATTCATGGCCATGTCATCGACCTTCGCTATTGTCCGACTTCCAAGCAGGTTGTTGATATCTTCACCAAACCCTTCACAGAAAATAAGTATCTTCATCTACAAGCTTTATTGGGGTGTCAGAGGTTTCATCTTCTGGGGCACTTCTTAGTCCTCTCACTCGGAGTCCTGATTCTCTCTACTCTTGGGGGGTCTTATCTCTCTCTCTCTCTATTGGGGGGGTGCTTTTTCTCTCTTTTCTAGGGGGTTTCTTCTCTTTGGGGGGAATTTTATGTACATGGGTACCTCATCAGGCTTCTTTTGGGACCCATCTTTTCATCCACCTAAGCTGCGCTTAAGGGGGAGTGTTAGTGTAGGTTTTTATTCTCCTAGTTGGGTTATTTATTTTCCTATATTCCTAGGTTTTTCCTACACATGTTATTAAGATTGATTAGGGATAATTAAGTGAGTATTAGTGTGAGTGGATGCAAGGTGTCAACATCTTCAATGGGAGTTGCACTTTCCTATTTTAGGCTATTGTGGTGGACTCTTCCAATTTGTCGCATTTTCCACCTCTCCCCTCTCTTTTAGTCTATTTATACTCACCTCCTAGCTTGTATTTTGAATCTTTTTCTTTTGCATCCTCTTAATGCTATTTTGCTTTTGGAGCATTTGCATTACTCTCGTGGAGACTAACTCTATGCTTCTATTTTGATTTCGTATAATTTGCATTCATAGTTTAATATCTATTCATTTGCACTAGTTTTCTGGGTTAATCATCTTTTCAGATTCTAACATGTCTCATAAAGGTGAGTACACACATCTCAACCTCATGAAGTGAGAGAAAAAGATAAGAAGCCCAAAGTTGGACTTAAGCTAGTGCGGATAGGTCAAACTAGGAAAGGGTTATTAGCCAACTAGTTTGATAATGTCTCTATTTACACTAACAGGACATTGAAATCAACATTTTAAACTAAATTTTCACTTTTTCTCACTTATAGCAAGCAAACATTAAGAATTTGAAGATGATGTGAATCGGTGATTTTTTTAGATTTTGTGTGTAGATTCTAAATATATATTTTTAAAAGCTTAAAAATAATGTCATTTTAAGCATTTTTTAATAACTCATTTTTTATACTTTATAGTATTTTTAATGAGTAGCATTTATTCCATAATGCATAACTTTTATTAGAAATAAGATAAAATCATAATTTCTTAAACACGAATCATTAACATTGATATCTAGTCCACGCATATTTTTTAATATTTTTTATTGTATATTTTATTTATTATTAAATTTGTATTTCACATTAATTATAATTTAGAGTGATTTTATTCCATAACACATAATTTTTTTATATATTGAGATTAATTTCTTATTAGAACAAGGACATCAATACGAAGTGCACAAATAGTTTTTAGAATTTTTAATTCTTTTTTAATTTTTCCATGTGCATCGAACAAAGACCTTTATGTTTGGTAAAAAGCCTATGTTCACTAAAAAATAGATAAAAAAATAATTCAATAAATATATTACAAATTATAATTTTTAGAAAGCTTACTTTGAGGCCTACAATCTTGCACAATTTTATGCCATGCTAACTCTGTTTGATGGTCCAACCCATGTGTCAAAACAACATTTTCTTCTAAAAATCAAGTGAGGAAGGAAAGATGGTCCAAGCACCTTTGAATGAAGGTCCTTCATTTGAAGGTACCTTACCTTCTTTCAAAGGTATTAAAATATTAAATGAAAGCTAATCAGATATATAAACAAAGAGATGTATATTGTTCTAAATCAAATAATTTTTTTTGAAAAATATTTTCCTTTGTTTGCATTTTTGAAAGGAGAATATGTTTTGGTCAATTTTTTCAAAGGAGAAGATAATTGCAACACATTTTCACAAAGAAAAAAGGGAAATAAAAGAACTAGGCAAAATAAGACAATGCGTTCATATTCAACAGAAAAAGACCAAAAGCTGAATGAAGGGTGCAAAAATATTTCAAAGAGAGAGAAGGTACATTTTTGAAATTTTCATTCTTTAATTTAAATATCAAATCAATTAATTGGGATATAAATTTCAAGTGTTTATTTCATCAAGGTCCTTCTACATGGTTTAAATGTTTTGAATCTACTTATTTGTTTAGTACCGTAACATAGAAAATTGCATACCTTGGCAATTTCACGTTATGTTTTAGATTCACTTTGGTGTTTGTTCCCCTAACATATTTTAAGGATAAATTTAGCCTTAGCCTAGACCTTTTTCCCTTACCAAATTGCTAGATTTCTCCATCATATTCTAATTCTCCTTACTGATCTAAGACCACATGTTGAATTTAAGGAAATTTTAGCAGGACACTAGCACAATGTGCAGATGTCCATGTAATGCACTAGTGTCTCGTAAGTTTTCAAAAATTGAAACATTGATTTCATACCCAACTACTTGTTGTCAACTATTGTAATGCTCATTTTCTTGAAAAATACCTCTGACATTCAAATTTGACCCTTCAACTTTCAAGAAATCCTTTTTGAAAACCTATTCTTTTGGATTTGGCTTAGAAGAACACAACTCTCCAACACATGCAACTATCTCTTGGCTCTCTTGGTTCCCTTGGATCTCTTGACTTTATGTTGCTGAATATACCGCCATTATTGAAGCTTATTCAAGGATTTTTGTTGTTGTACTATGGCCGACTTCTCCAAAAATCACACTCTTCCTCTTCTACATCATCTTTGTAAAAATGTTCTCATTTCTATTTGAATAATATTGTATCAAATCCCTTTATCACATTTATCTATATATTTCTCTTGGCATATATTTTGGTGACTATCACCTCCTCTTGTTAAATCTAATATACACACTAGTTTATTACTCCTTGTAGACCTAAAAGTAATATTCATAACATTCTTGTCACTATTCTTAGTTACTAGATGCACATAGGCTAAGAGCACACACAAATCTCTCTCTCTCTCTCTCTCTCATATTTTATTTCCTGTGGAGGTTGAAAGACTAAAGTAGGGACTTGATCATTCGTGAAAATCTCCCTATTGCACATTTATTATCTAAAGGTTGTCATTGATGTCAACACTAATGAGCATTGCACATATGTTACCTAAGGTTGTCATTGATGTGGTTGTATGCTTATGACGATGATATACTATGTTGATGGTGTTCTAGAAATGGTTGTTGGTGATCAAGGTTGGTTGCTATTGGTTGCTGATGTTCATGGTTGGATTTCATACCTTAATTAATATCAAGTAAAGTTGTTTTGAGCATGTTTGTGATCAGCAAAGATGATTTCATGATGATATATTAAGATGGGAATTGGAAGCTATGCTGAGGTTGAGAGGATGTTGTTGATGATCTGTAGCATGTTGTATGATCCTTCCTATTGTTCATAAGGATGTATGTATTGATACAAGAAGATTCTGGTCTCCGGATGTTAGTGAAGGCTTCTATTGTAGGAAGTTGCTTGGAAGATTGGTTGGTAAAATGCTCCACATTCCTCCACAATTGAAGATATGGTCATGAAGTTCAAGAGTTAAGTTTAGCATGCTATATAGGTGCTAAATCCAAAGTTGCAGATCATGTTCTCCTCTACAGTGAAAGTTTCAAGTGATTGAGTTCCAGCCTGTGCTCTGGCAGTATAATGTGATAATAAAAGCTGATTGAAATGCTTCGCATTCCTCTGCAAGTGAAGATTTGATTATGTGGTTTTAAGGATATGTTTAGAGCAGTGTACGAGTGCATCCATATGAGTTTCAGATGCTTTGGAGGTCCACAAGGTTAGTTTTCAAATAAAATATGTGATACAGATAGTCCCAGATACCTAGTTGTTCTCAGATGATGTGCGCCAACCTGTTGTTACATGAAATGGTGGATTGGTTGATGGAAGATGATCCTAATCATCTTGTGATGCTTCCAGTTGCTCTGTGAGATATTTTTTGCCTTCTCCAGAACTGGTTGTGGTCTGGAATGATGGTGTTGTTGGGTCATGCTCTTGCCTGGCCGACTGAGGAATGTTAATAGTGTGCGGTTCAAAGTCCTTGATATGTGGAGATCAAGGAGTGTTTGGCGATGGTGTATAGGTCATGTTGACTCATCTGAGAGTAGCGCAAGTAATGTTCAATCAGTCATGAGTACCACCAAGATTGTAGTGACCATTGTATTACAAGCTTCATGTTTTCTTGCTTAAGAGTGACCTAATTCAAATTTGTGAAGCATGCAAGTGTTGTTCTTTGAAGGATGATGTTGTGAAGGATGTTTAGGACCATGATAAGCATCTGTTGGTATCCGCAAGGCATGTTTCTCTTTCTAGAATAGCATATAGTTCATGTTAGGGCTTGCCCTATGCATGTTTCATGATGTGTGATCTTAGGATGACTTGTAAATTGTAATATTCTTGTTGTATTGGCCGACTTTTAATATAATCAATGTAATAGCATGTATATATTGTAAACCTAGTTGATCTACATGAGGTAATGATTGTGAATATGGAAGTGTGAAGAGAAAAATATGAATATGTTATGCATTATGATGTGCGGCCGAAGGAGAAAGAGTGGAAGTAATAAGGTCTATCCTAATTCATCTTGAAGACATTTTTGTGACAAAAGGAAAGTGAAGAGTGTGCCTAATTGTTTCAATCATTAAAAGAGGAGTGACGAGGCAGAAGTGCAATCATCAAAGGAGTGAGCTTCATTGTCAGTTTCAAGCAGTAGAAGGATTGTCATGATGTGATCTTTCCCGAGTTCATTCTCAGTTCAGGGAGTTGTTGCCTCCTTGGGTTGTAGCCCTAAAACAAAGTTAGCAAGGAGTTGTAGCTTCCTTGGGAGTGACCCTAAAACCTTTCTTCAGGGAGTAGTAGCTTCCTTGGGTTGCAGCCCTAAAACAAAGTCAGTAGGGAGTAGTAGCTTCCTTGGGTTGTATCCCTAAAAAAAAGTTGTAATTTTGAGCTTCATATATTCTGAGTTAATCATCACCGTGGTTTTTCCCCTTTTGGGGTTTTCCACATATATCTGGTGTTATGTGTTATTGTGCATTGTGTTGATCTTTCATGTTTATGTTAATGCTATAATGATTAAGTTTTAATCTACTCTAAAGGATTTGAAGTTTGTTTGATACTGATTCACCCCCCCTCTCAGTATCTTGGTGTGTTCAACAATTGGTACCAGAGTTGAGTTCCTCTGAAGAAGCTTAACCGCTTGAGGAAGGTTCGGGATGGCTCATAATGGATCTCACAAGGAACCTATGTTTGATGGAACAAATCACTCCTTTTGGAAGCTAAGGATGGAGAATTATCTATCTTCTCTAGGGTTTGGTGTTTGGCAAGCTGTCAAGAATGGTTACATTGCTCCTGCTTCTGATCATACTGATGCTGATGAGATTAAGTTATATGAGAACAATGCTAAGGCAAAGAGTGCTATCATGAGTGGACTAGTTGATTCAAAAATTATTTAGGTGATGGGTTGCAAATCTGCTCAGGATGTCTAGAATAAACTTAGCAGCATTTATGAAGGAGATAGTAAAGTAAAGCAAGCCAAGATGCAAATCTTCAAGAGCAAATTTGAGACCCTGAGGATGTCAGAAGAAGAAGACAAATGTTGCCAATTATATGCTATGGACAGATGAAATAGTTAATGGCATCAGAGGACTTGGTGGAGAAGTAAAAGAAGATGAGATTATGAAGAAGGTTCTAAGATCTCTCCCTAAATCCTACAGTCATAAGGTTTCTACTATTGAAGAAACTCAAGATTTGGATACATATACAATAGATCAATTGTTTGGCTCTCGCACAACCTTTGAAATGAGAGAATTTGACAAAGGTGCTCCAAAGAAAGAAGTAGCATTCAAAGCAAGTAAGAAGGCAAAAGATGAAGCAGCCAATCAAGATGATGACCTTGATGAGGTAGAGGAAAACTTTGTAAGAAGATTGAAGAAGGGAACCAAAAAATACAAAGGTAAGTTACCTTTCAAATGTTTCAATTGTGGGAAAATTGGTCATTTTGCTTCTAAATGTCCTTCCAAAGATTCAAGGGGTGGTAACAAGAAAGAGAACTTCAAAAAGGGTCTTTACTCCATGGAGAACAATTGCTCTTCAAAAGATGAGGATCATGATGATTGAAATGATGAAATACTTTTCATGGCCTTTAATGTTGATGACAAAAAGGGTGATATTGGGAAATGTGAAAAGTCTAATACCTTGTAGGGTGATCAAGACAATGAAAAATCAATGGTATGTATGGACTGCCTTTCATGCAAAGGAAGAAGCCAATGCTTGGGTAATTGACTGTGGTTGCTCTAACCACATGACTGGTGACAAGGATAGTTCATTAGCCTTAAGAAGTGGAATGGTGGAGTTGTTAAGTTTGGTGGTGATGAGTCAGCACAAATCTATGGAAAGGGTACTATAACTATTGATGGGAAGAACATGATTGAGGATGTCCTCTATGTCAAAGGGCTAAAGCACAACATTCTCAGTGTCAATCAAATGTGTAGCAAAGGATACAATCTTACCTTTCATGCCAAAGGATGTGAAATCAGAAAGGTAGGGTCTAGAAGGCTTGTTGCAGAAGGTATTAAGACATATAGAGATATGTATCATCTAAAGGAGGTGTTATGGAGTAAAAAGTTTCCATATGCCTTTTTACCTCTTAGTTTAGCTCCTAAGTCCCCGTGTTTACACTTTGCAAGTTAAATACTAATCCCAGAGCAATTTCCCCCGAAATCCATGTCAAATGGGACTTAGGGGCCTGTTCTAATCCTTAATCAAGACTAAAGTAGGGCATTGGGACTTGGTTGCCCGCGCCCAAGTCTAGCCTAATTTTCTGGGATAAAAATTTAAATGTGTCAGCTTGGGCCCTTTCAAAAGGTTTCCCTCTGTCGAAGCTTTCAATTTAAATTACGAATGTTAGTGGGAAAGCATATATAAGTGAGTCTATGACTTAATTTTACACCTAGATGGATAATGCAAACTTGTGATATTGAGCAAAGGGATTTCAAGGCCTTCATTGTGTTTTAGAGTAGAATTGTGTTGTTATTGTGTTTGTTTGTTGCAAATTTGGCTTCATCAATCCATCTCCTTACAATTTGAAGGATCTTCATCTCCGTGAGGGATTCACTTCTAAGGTGACATCAATTTGTGTTTCAATCATTTCATTTCATCATTGGATTTGGCCTCTGTCATCCTTAGGCACGCACTCTATCTAACAACAGTGTTGGAAGACTTGAATGTCCTTCCAAGGCTTAACTGAGGCAAGCTCCTAAACACCACAACCCCCAATCCCCTTTCTTTGTGATTGCAGGTTACAGGTACGAGAGTTGGAAAAGTACAGGTGTAGAGAAGTAGTGTGAAGGATAAGGATTCAGTATCTAAAAGAAACTTGTTGATATTCCTCCCTCTAAGACTAGGGCGCCCACCTCGTAGTCCTCCCGACAGGCTTGGCCCTGAACTCAGGATCTAGATACAGTCTGACACATCTCTCTGCTCCGGATCTACAGAAAAACTGCCCTACTAGACTTGGGCGCCTGCCCCATAGTCCGCAAAGTTTCCTTTTCTGAAAACTCAACTTCTGGTATGTTTCTGATCATCCCTGAGTATCTTCATGTATGGTTTCCTATAGTGCATTCTATTTGTTTATACCTGATTGCATTATAATTAGGGTTTGGGGCTTATTCAATCTAGGGTTTGACAAATCTCTCAGTCTAATCTATCTTTCCATATCATTCCTGAGTACAAAAACCTATAGCTGAGTCCTCATTCATCTATAGTGACTTGGCTCAGTTTTTGTCCTTGAATATTATTGTGAAAGGAGGGTTTGATTTGATGCACTTTAACACTATCCACCTTCTTCCCATTTTTCACACATAACATTTTGGTGAACCTGGACCAGTGAGCATCTTGCATCATTCTAAGTGTTGTAATAAGTCTTTGCATTCATTCATATCATATTAATCATCTTGAATTGAAAAATCTCACATACATTTGAAAAATTTGAAAAAAAACAAACATTTTAGGCTTGGATTAAGACATAGTTTTGCATATTTTGTGTTGCATATGATAAAAAGATTCAATTTTCTGATATTTACATCAGATCTGATCCATATTATAGTAAATCATCATTTCATCATATCATATCTTTCATTTGAAGATCTCATTTTCTTGGGTTTTGGTTAAAAAGTTGCATTTTTCATATAACCTAGTAATTCCAAAAGCTAGGGTTTGTATTCAAAATCTTATTTCAGATTTTGCCGCTGTCATAAACATCTTTCAATTCAGATCTAGCAATGATATAAAGCATATTTTCATTGCTCATTTAAAATTTTTGCATCATTTCATACTATACTTTGAAAATTTCACATGTTTGTAATTACACAATGTGTATTTCAACATAAGCAATTTAACCTCTCTCTAATATTTCCTTGCAAGAAATCTTAAAAGTGGTTTATACTACCTTTTTTGCAGCACTTTTTATATCTTAATCACCTTGTTTGTAAGGACACTAGTGTGTTTTTGTTCTTGTTAACAAGCTTCAAAAACCCGGTTTTCTCAAACTAGTGTTGTGGTGTACAAAAGTCTCTCATATTGGTTGTATTTGATAAATGAAAAGATCTTATTGTGCATTGCTATTCCAAGACATTTTATTATGGCATATTCATCTCATTGCTATTTGGTATCTTTACATGCATATATCAAAAACTATGAGAATTTCTACAAATTCCTTAATGTGAATCCTCATGTTCTCACTCATATACAATCCATGTATCATAAGGATATATTTAAATGCTCTTCATTTGAAATCCTTGATTATGTATCTGATTTTGACAACTTCATAGCTCTCATGACTACATACCCTTCGGTATTAGAAGATCTAACCGAATACATCTCCACGAATACCCTTGAGAAAGATGAGTATGAAAGTTCTTTTTCCATTAATGCCTTGGAACTAATATCTAAAATATATAATGATGATGATGATGATTCCATAAGTTATCCTATTCCTCCTTTAGTTGAATGCTCAAACACCTTGGACATCACTAGGGAAGTTAAGACCTTTGATCTTCCTCCTTTGGATGAATGTTCAAGAACCTTGGATATCTCTAAGAATGTGAAGAGATTGGGTAGCTCTACTTTGGTTGCATGTTCAAATCCTTTGGACGTCACTAAAGATAAAACCATCAACAATTCCTTTAACAATACTTTCCCTTCCCTTCATTCCAATGCTCTCCCTTTAAAAGATGAAGCATTGGTGGATGAAGAAAGGTCCCTCACATTAAATTCTTTAGGGATGAATGTTGAGCTTAATCAAAATCAAAGCAACGTTAATTCAATTATCTTTAACAGATTTTTTCCACCCACTAAGGGGATAGTAGAAAAGTGTATTAATATTCCTAAGATGATTGTACAAGGGGCACCTAATGCACTTTCTTTCTTAAAACCAGTGATTACGGTTCAAGGTGATCCAAATCCACCTCGACCCCCTGTTATATTCTAAATTATGCAAGACAAATCACTCAAAGAAATCAAGGTGTTCAAAATGTGTCGTAGCATCACATGATTGCTCACACATACAACACCTGTAATAACAAGAAAAGTAACCAAGCACCACATGTGCCTGTCTCTCTTCCATCTTCTCAACCTATGCTTCCTCACCACCTTTCCTTACTCATAAATGTGGTCAAGAATATGATCTTGTTGAATAGCTTCGTGCTACTCCAACTAAGATCTCTCTTTGGGATTTAATACAAACATCACCTACATACCACGAGATGCTCCAAGAAGATTTACAAAAGATGATTGCACCACCTACTGTTAAGCTGAATGATGTAGCAACTCTGTTAGATTGTATGCATGCGACAAAAATGGATATCTATTCCAACCACATGAAGTACCATCAATTGAAGTTGAAGACCAAAATGATCCTCTTATAATATTTGTCACAATAAATAAAAAGTTGTTAAAGCGAGTTATGATTGACAATGGATCCACTCTTAACGTTTGTGACATTGATTTGCTACACAAAATCAACATTGATAGAAAGTTAATTAAACCAGATAGGCTTAATATCCATGGCTTTGATAATGTTGGTAGACAATCCTTAGGTACCATAACTTTACCTGTAAAGTTTGGAACCATGACATTATCTACCTTTTTTCATGTCATGCCTGGTTCGCTTTCCTATAATATGATTCTCGGTAGACCGTGGATTCATGCCACGGGGGAAGTTCCATCTACCCCTCATTGATCAATAAAGTTTATTTACAAAAATAAACTTCACACCATCAAAGCCAATCCTGAACCAAATAGTTGTTTACATATTGAAACGCAAAAACAAGTTAATAATAATAAGAGTCTAAACAACTTACGAGTTGATTCATCAATACCTCTTGCCACAGATAATGTTGTACAAGATGCTAAACCATTGAATGCACTTTTTGGTGACAATTAGGGTTCATTAGATTTCACTCTATTGGTTTCCAAATCTGTAGAGGGTTTGCCAGTTCCAATGCACGGGCAGATTTAGCCAACAGATTACGGGAGGTTGCGTGAGTTGCCTCCCCTTCACTTCTGGTTCTGCCGCACCAAGGGGGGTATCCCTATGACAAAAGATGTAACATTGACTAGCTCAATGACAGAAAGATTTAGCTTGACAGCAACAGGCAGAGTACTCTCATGTGTGGACCAAGATCTACATGATAGATCACAAGGTTGGCAACACTCTTGGACATATATGTCTGGTTGGGTATGAGAGTATACAGGGATCCTAATCCTACTCCTACAACTAACAGGTGGAAGAGATGAAATGGGTGGACATAATGTCCTGGATGCAAGACAAGGGGTTTTGGCTCATAACTACTAACCTAGGAGCAGATTGGTGCCTATCCATTGGGCAAGGAGTCAACTAGACGTATACAACAAATGGTTTGCAACTTTCACTCAAGTTTCAGGGGGTTTGAACTGATGCTTGCCTTACAAACATCACCCAAGAATGGGTATCTAGCTGCCTCTACTTACAGATATCCCTGCTGACATGCAACCTTCTCCATGCATTGACCTAAAACAGTTTAATCCACTCCTTGAATGGAAGTTAGAGATCAAACATGTGATACAGAACCCTGTATCCTAGAATCTATGAAACCCTTAGCAACCAGATTCAAAAGAAGGAGAATAACATGCAGCAAATGGAGACAAACAGATAGACACATGCAATAAGCATTTTTCATATAAATCAACACTGAAACTGAACATATGTGCAAAATACATTCATGTTGCAACTCATAAACTCCACAATGGGATAAAACAACCAAGATCATGCCCTGTTCTTCATTATTTACACAAAAAATTGCCCAGGCCTTCAACAACCTTAAAAATGAGTCACACAGTCCCTTATATACAGCGAGGAAGGTGCACTCAGCATTAATTACATGGTTGACTCAAAAAATTGCCAGATGCACAGCATTTGAAAATGGTGCCCAAAATCATAAATGCGACAGCAAGAAACAGAGGACAGAGCAGGTGAGAAACGAGACTTGAGTCGCCGCTCAGGGATATGCATCATCAATTTAGGTGGTTGAGCTATCAATACGACCCACGCCTTCTGCAACAATCACCATTAATGTTTCATCTACCTGCAACCTCTAGAAATGTAGCAACAGTGCGCCCATGGAGTTTCTCCCGCCCAAAACAGTTACAGAAACGCGGGAAAAACTCATCGCTGCAGGTTCAAAATATGGCCGTCGATAAAAAAACCAGCTGCACCCAAAAACTACTGAAAAGTCATTGGCAAGGAAAACATGCCACATAGGCACTTGAAGTTTCTAACGCTAGGACTCATCGCACCTCCATTTTGCCTGTCGAGAGCCTCTGTCAGAACCTCACGCGGAATGTGACATTTGGTAGCATCCGCAATATCCTTGAAACAATAGAGACCCACCAAGAAACTCCAGCGGAAGCGAACATGTGGTAGGTTCAGTTTCACCTTGAAACACATAGAAACTAATGAGAAATAGACCTTAAGTTCTGGGACCCTCCCGCCAAAGCCACCACGTGGTGCCCTCCGCGCTCCTCTTGACACTCAAAGAAACTTTATAGAAACAACGCGGAAGCAGCCACGTGTCGAGACCCGCAAAACTTTACTAAACTGTGTCACAATAGAGAAACAACCCTTCCTTCCACGGAAGCCGCCACGTGGCGCCTTCCGCGGACCTCCTAAAACTTTAGTGAGTGCCCCCCACATAGTGACACCTGGCGCCTTCCACCACACTTAGAAATAATGAAAGGGTCCCACAACCCCCACTCGCCATCGCAAAAGGAAAACAGAGGTAAGCCCGCGGAAGCCAACACTTGTCAAGCTCCGCGGCACCTCTTGAAACTTTTAGAAACTTTTTGAAACACTCGCGGAAGCCGCCACGTGGTGCCTTCCGCGGTCTTTTGAAACATAAAGACCCCTCCTCGAAACACTCAGAAACTTTTAAGGCCCCTCTTTAAGACTTCAGCGGAAGCTGACACATGTCATCATCCGCGGCACTTGAGACACTTCACTGGGACCCACCCTATCTGCGCCAAACATTGAAACATGTAGAAACTTCAGTGGATAGCGACACTTGGCATCGTCCGCGAGGCTTTGAGAGACATTAAGGGTCTTTTAGAAACACTGGCGGAAGCCGCCACTTGGCACAGTCCGTGGGCCATTAGTTACTTTCTTTTGTGTCTCACGGGTGCCATCACATGGTGCCATCCACGATACTCTCGAAACATAAAAGAAACTGCATTGGAACCTTGGCAGAAGCCGACACGTGGCGCCTTCCGCACTCAAGCTGGAACTTAAAAGAAACCCTCATAGCCACTCTCGGAAACATTCAAACACAGTAACAATGACCCGATATGCATTCTTATGCATTTAACCCATTTTTTCATCATTTTTCAGGGGCCGATAGTCTCTTCTGACCCGCCACTACATATTTTGACCTGCACCTCAACTAATTTCTGGCAATTTTAACAACTGCAAAGGCCAAAATGTGCCAGGATTTTTGGATTTTTGGGAGGAGACCTGACTCAAAACCCCATACATAAATTATTACTAACAGTGGCTCCGATTGGGGACGTGCAGGCGCAAGACTGCAACGAGAACCTTAGATCTCTGGGATGCAGACCAGTCCCTTATCCATTGGGCACAGAGTCAAACTTGCACCAATCTGCATCACCAAACATATTATTTTCAAATATTATTTTGGCGGCCCTCGGCAGCCAAAAAGGAAGAACTATAACTTGATCCTATCAAATGCTTGATTCCACACTGAAAAACCCCAACCATAGCTGAAAATATTGGCATAATCTACCCATAATGTCATCTACTCAATTAGATATTCCACCACCTTTGACAACTTGCCACTTGTAGTATTGCCTCTGTCACTCTGGATTTCAAAATTAGACATATAACCATACACATCATAATATTCTTCAGCATTAAGTAACATATGTATGTTATATTCCTCAGACAGTACATCATATTGCTCTTGGCACTCTTCATCATTTATTTGACTGCTGCACACCATCAGGCACTCATCCAGTTGATCCAAAAACTCAAAATACTCAGAAAATATGAGATCCCTAATATCTACTGATATTGAAAACAAATCCTGATCTACACACCCAATGCTGCACATGGCTGAATCAGGTGATGATGAACATTCATTATTCAGAGTTTGTAAATCAGCATCATCAACTTCAAACAAAGGGTTAACCCTACACCAATGAAGGTCATGACTCACAACAATAAATGTATCCAGAGGCTCATCATAAAGGGGATTCACACTCAATGCAAAGGTCTCTGATTCTTCTTCATGACAATCCAATTTTTCTTTTTCATTATCAAATCTAAAGTCATAAGAAGAACAAACCTGATCCATGAATTGATCATGGATATCATCTTTATCATCTTTAATCTCTGATTTCCCACATACAAAATTTCTGCTACTTCAATGCATTCTGAAGTTGAAGTATCTACATCACTTTCCAGCCCTCTGAAACTTTCTGATGAAATTGATATTGATTGTTGATCCATATGATCACAACTTTGCACTACTGGATCATTTAAACATGAATGCTCTTTGATGAGGACTGGCATGTAAATATCACTTGAAAAAAATCATTACTTTCAACTTCATTTGTTGGGCAAAATAAGACATCCTCCTCTATAATAGAAACATCATCAACTTGGAATGATGCAAAAACTGGAACAACAGGGGTGTGAGCACTTTGACATTCATTGTCAACTCTTGAATTAGAATTTTCATTAACATTGGGGGCTACAGGACAACAATTTTTTTTAGAAAAATAACCCTTTTGTATTCCATATCTCTAATTGTTTTCAATATCAATTGCAAACTGTCGAGCCTGATGCAATGTGGTGGGCTCCTTATCTTTCAATCTATAACTCATTTTCTTATCAAAGGCTCCCAAATGGACAACTAAGCACAATGCATCATTAGGTCTCATGCATTCTAGTATTCTATTCAATGCCCTTATAAATCTAAGGTTAAAAGCTGGGATCAACTCATCTTCTTCAATATGGATGTACATGAAGTCACTAATAACTGCATATTCAGAAATTCTTTCACCATATTGCGATAGAAATACAGATTTAAAATCATGCCAAGAGTTGACAGAATGAGCTGGAAGGTAGGAGAACCAGTCCCTTGCATCCTCATCTAGAGATTGAACAAATAATCTCATAACTACATCTTCATGGTCAATCTCAAAATCATCTATCACATTTATGAATTGTTGCAAGTGTCTCTCAGCTGATTCATCCTCTGCACCATTGAATTTGGGCACAAATTTTTTGATTTTAGGTGGAAGAGTATTTGGATAACCACAAATGCCACTAAAATTTATGGGCTTATATCTATCTATGTTGAAACTTCTTTTATTACATGGTTGGGACTGACTCCTATACATTTTTGCACTTGACACTTCACAAGGGTGCATGGGCTGACAATACATCTTTTTATGCTTTTGCAACCCTCTTCTCTACTCAGATTTTCAATCACAATATGACCTTAGGCCCTTAAAATACAAACTGCTATTTCAACCTGCCTAAAGTCACCCAAATGAGTCTTTTAAACAATATTCCATGCCCTTTTGAAATACAAAGCAGGTTCTAACAAAAGCATGCAAGCTCTGCTTTCACCAATGTTTCCCTTTTAACCAGTGCTATTTCACCAATTAAGGAACCTTTTAAAAACTTGTACAAATACCTGGATATGTTGCAACTGCTGATAGGTTCATTCAACAGAGTCGCCACCTCCTTGGCAGAGGAATGAGCTTTAAACAAGCTGAAGCTGAAAATGCATTTGTTCCTTTCTGGGTCATCCACCAGCAGAGCCACACATAAAACTTTTTCTTTTGCTGCAACAAGGCACCTCTAGGTCTGATTTTTCAATCTTTTAGACTCAAACCTTCATGGATATGACATTGTCTCCCCAGTGGAGTTGCCAAAATCTGTTGGTTTCCAAATCTGTAGAGGGTTTGCCAGTTCCAATACACGGGCAAATTCAGCCAACAGATTACGGGAGGTTGCGTGAGCTGCCTCCCCTTCACTTCTGGTTCTGCCGCACCAAGGGGGGTATCCCTATGACAAAAGATGTAACATTGACTAGCTCAATGACAGAAAGATTTAGCTTGACAGCAACTGGCAGAATACTCTCATGTGTGGACCAAGATCTGCATGATAGATCACAAGGTTGGCAACACTCTTGGACATATATGTCTGGTTGGATATGAGAGTATGCAGGGATCCTAATCCTACTCCTACAACTAACAGGTGGAAGAGATGAAATGGGTGGACATAATGTCCTGGATGCAAGACAAGGGGTTTTGGCTCATAACTACTAACCCAGGAGCACACTGGTGCCTATCCATTGGGCAAGGAGTCAACTAGATGTATACAACAGATGGTTTGCAACTTTCACTTAAGTTTCAGGGGGTTTGAACTGATGCTTGCCTTACAAGCATCACCCAAGAATGGGTATCTAGCTGCCTCTACTTATAGATATCCCTGCTGACATGTAACCTTCTCCATGCATTGACCTAAAATAGTTTAATCCACTCCTTGAATGGAAGTTAGAGATCAAACATGTGATACAGAACCCTGTATCCTAGAATCTATGAAACCCTTAGCAACCAAATTCAAAAGAAGGAGAATAACATGCAGCAAATGGAGACAAGCAGATAGACACATGCAATAAGCATTTTTCATATAAATCAACACTGAAACTGAACATATGTGGAAAATACATTCATGTTGCAACTCATAAACTCCACAATGGGATAAAACAGCCAAGATCATGCCCTGTTCTTCATTATTTACACAAAAAATTGCCCAGGCCTTCAACAACCTTAAAAATGAGTCACACAGTCCCTTATATACAGCGAGGAAGGTGCGCTCAGCATTAATTACATGGTTGACTCAAAAAATTGCCAGATGCACAGCATCTGAAAATGGCACCCAAAATCATAAATGCTGCAGCAAGAAACAGAGGACTGAGCAGGTGAGAAACGGGACTCGAGCCGTCGCTCAGGGATACGCATCATCAATTTAGGTGGTTGAGCTATTAATACGACCCACGCCTTCTGCAACAATCGCCATTAATGTTTCATCTACCTGCAGCCTCTAGAAATGTAGCAACAGTGCGTCCATGGAGTTTCTCCTGCCCAAAATAGTCACAGAAACGCAGGAAAAACTCATCGCTGCAGGTTCAAAATATGGCCGTCGATCAAAAAACTAGCCGCGAAGATCAACAGCCCCAAAAACTGCTAAAAAGTCGCTGGCCAGTGAAAACGTGCCACGTAGGCACTTGAAGTTTCTAACGCTGGGACTCATCGCACCTCCGTTTTGCCTGCCGAGAGCCTCTATCAGAACCTCACGCAGAATGCGACATTTGGCAGCATCCACAATATCCTTGAAACAATAGAAACCCACCAAGAAACTCCAGCGGAAGTGAACACGTGGCAGGTTCCGCTTCACCTTGAAACACATAGAAACTAATGAGAAACAGTCCTTAAGTTCCGGGACCCTCCTGCGGAAGCCACCACGTGGTGCCCTTCCCACTCCTCTTGACACTCAAAGAAACTTTATAGAAACAACGCGGAAGTAGCCACGTGTTGAGACCCACGAAACTTTACTAAACTGTGTCACAATAGAGAAACAACCCTTCCTTCCACGGGCCTTTTGAAACTTTAGTGAGTGCCCCCCGCATAGTGACACCTGGCGCCTTCCGCCACACTTAGAAACAATGAAAGGGTCCCACAACCCCCGCTCGCCATCGCAAAAGGAAAACAGGGGCAAGCCCACGGAAGCCGACACTTTTCAAGCTCTGCGGCACCTCTTGAAACTTTTAGAAACTTTTTGAAACACCCGCGGAAGCCGCCACGTGGCGCCTTCTGCGGTCTCTTGAAACATAAAGACCCCTCCTCGAAACACTCAGAAACTTTTAAGGCCCCTCTTTAAGACTTCAGCGGAAGCTAACACATGTCATCATCCGCGGCACTTGAGACACTTCATTGGGACCCACCCTGTCTGCGCCAAACATTGAAACATGTAGAAACTTCAGTGGACAGTGACACTTGGCATCGTCCACGAGGCTTTGAGAAACATTAAGGGTCTTTTAGAAACACTGGCAGAAGCTGCCACTTGGCACAGTCCGTGGGCCATTAGTTACTTTCTTTTGTGTCTCACGGGTGCCATCACGTGGTACCATCCGCGATACTCTCAAAACATAAAAGAAATTGCGTTGGAACCTTGGCGGAAGCCAACACGTGGCGCCTTCCGTGCTCAAGCTGGAACTTAAAAGAAACCCTCATAGCCACTCTCAAAAACATTCAGACACAGTAACAGTGACCCGATATGTATTCTTATGCATTTGACCCATTTTTTCATCATTTTTCAGGGGCCGATAGTCTCTTCTGACCCGCCACTGCATATTTTGACCTGCACCTCAACTGATTTCTGGCAATTTTAACAACTGCAAAGGCCAAAATGTACCAGGATTTTTGGATTTTTGGGAGGAGACTTGACTCAAAACCCCATACATAAATTATTACTAACACACTCCTTCCTTTATGAGGGAATACAAACTTAATAACTCTAATCCTGACACATCAAAAATCGCATCGATCTCATCCAAGCAATCTTTGGAAACACCTAAGAAACCCAAAGTCTCCTTTGTAGAAAACAAAGACAATACTCTTACTTACACTACAAAATATGAGACTTGTGAGGATCCTCCTAAAAATATGTAGTCTCTCTATGGTCATGGATTTCAAATCCTTTACAAAAATTGCAACTACATAGGCAATGGTTGTGGCATAAACCAACAAGGAATCAGAGTACCTTTACAAGTGGTTGGAATTAACTACACGGCTGGTATTAGATACTATTCTTTGAAGCCCACCAAAGCTTAACGTCATCCTAAACTTAATGTTACTACAATATCAACAAGGCCAAAACTAAATACGATATACCCTGAGTTGCTAGACATGGATTGTCCGCCAGGAAATATCCCACTAAATCAGGTAAGTATTTCTCCCTCATTTAGCCACACTCGATGTAGCACCTATTCCAGATGCTCTCAAGGGTGGCCTCCTCCTAAATATATATGTTGATATGTCATGTTGTGTTCCCCAGTGTTGTGTTGTTTAGGTCTCCTTGGATGACCTTTGATACTCTTGTAAGGTCAAGGATACAACGGGACCACCTTTGTCATAGCATTCTTCTATTTGTTTCTTAATTCTTCTATACTCCTCTCTCCTCTTTTTTATTGTTGTGTGTTGTGCCTTGGGGGGCATAGCATTGTGGAGTGTGTTTTGGAGGCATCCTCCTACGTGGTGTCCCTAAGGCACTTTGTCTCCTCTCTCATTTTTTGTGATTTTATTTCTTCTACCATGCTTGTGACCCTACTAGACAGCAGATGACAATAAAACAAAATATTGATAAGGACCATGTGTCCCTTCAACAAGTAAGCAAAAATGGATCCAGTCCATATATGAAGATGGGGTTGATATATATATATATATATATATCTGACGCTTGACTAGTAGAATCACTCCGTGTGATATATCATGTTGTCATACCTTTTGTAACAAACTTTTGCAATACTCTCAATCTACTCCTACGCACTTTGGATGGTTTTGTATCTCACCTTGTTGTTAAACTTGATTATGAGATATCTGTAGTATAACCCAACGGCTATACTGGGTTCTGAACCTGTAAGTGTAGCCTTGGTTTTTGATGTGCTCTAATACATGATTTATGCATAGCTTTCATGATTGGATTTCGTTATTATCTTAGAGTAAGATGTTCTAACCCTATCTCTTGTTGATTATCTTAGCAAAATTAATGTGTTTGTGGGAACATTTGGTGATCGTGGCACATGTCACCTTGGTGGGCATGGGCTTTGCGAAAGCTTTTGTTCCCTTGCATGTTTTCACTCTACCTTAATGTGCTTAACACTGGCAAGCAGTATCAACCACCTTAAGGTGGGGGCATATATAATGGTATCTGTCTGATTATTTTTACACTGATGAAGCGTGTTTGAACTAGTGCACATCGTTTTAAAAAGCAAGAAAGACCTCATCGCGAGGCAGGATGGCGTATCTCTTGAGCTAGTGTGTATCCTTTTATACAAAGCCCTTCTACGAAAGGCGGGATGGTGTATCTCTTGAGCTAGTGCACATCCTTTTATGCAAAGTCCTTTGCGGAGGTAGGGTGGGTCTTGATTCATTCACCCTTAAGCGTGTCTTTGGTGGTTGTGGTAGCGTAGCTCAACCGTTAGGTGTGTTTGGTGTGTTTTAGATGGTGGAACTTAGCAATAAGCTCCTTCCCATCGCTCATGTTTACTATGTATAAGATGTATAGTATGCCGATGACATACCATGCGGTGCTCGTGTATTCCGTGTGTTTTCTGCATGTCCTCCTTGCATGTCTGGCATTCCTTGCATGTTTTATACGTGTCTTGTGTGTTTTTGATGGTGGCATGTAGCGATGAGCTTCCTCCCCATCGCTTAGTTATATCTATATATATATATATATGCTTAATCATGTCTTCTCTCCATGTATTCTTTGTGTATTGTGTGCTTCCACTGTATTCTCTGTGTCTTGCATGCTTCTCACTGTCTTCCTTATGTCTTGTGTGTCTTCCGTGTGTTTTCTAGTGCTTACTTGAGATTGGGGGCTAGAAATAGTCCTCCAACCTTTGGGTATCCCTTAGCTCTATGTGCCTGGCATGTTTGATGTGCTTCGATCATACTTTAATGCATGTATGGAATCATAAGATCATACATACATTAAAGTGGGGGCTAAAAGTAAATAGTTTCCCTATGCCTTTTTACCTCCTAGTTTAGCTTCTAGGTCCCCATGTTTACACTTTGCAAGTTAAATACTAATCTCGAAGAAATTTTCCCCGAAACCAATGTCAAATGGGACTTAGGGGCCTGTTCTAATCCTTAATCAAGACCAAATTAGGGCCTTGGAACTTGAGCACCCACACCCAAGTCCAACCTAATTTTCTAGGATAAAAATTTAAATGTATCAGCTTGGGCCCTTTTAAAAGGTTTCCCTCTCTCGACCTTTTCAATTTAAATTACGAATGTTAGCAAGAAGCATATATAAGTGAGTCTATGACTTACTTTTACACCTAGATGGATAATGCAAACTTGTGATATTGAGCAAAGGGATTTCAAGGCCTTCATTATGTTTCATAGCAGAATTGTGTTGTTATTGTGTTTGTTTATTGCAGATTTGGCTTCATCAATCCATCTCCTCATGATTTGAAGGATCTTCATCTCCGCGAGGGCTTCACCTCTAAGGTGACATCAATTTGTGTTTCAATCATTTCATTTCATCATTGGATTTGGCCTCTTCCCTCCTTGGGCACACACTCTATCTAACAACGGTGATGGAAGACTTGAATGTCCTTCTGAGGCTTGACTGAGGCAAGCTCCTAAACACCACAACCCCCAACCCCCTTTCTTTGTGATTGTATGTTATAGGTGCGAGAGTTGGAAAAGTATAGGTGTAGAGAAACAGTGTGAAGGATAAGGATTCAAGATCTAAAATAAACTTGTTGATATTGCTCCCTCCTAGACTAGGGCGCCCACCCCATATTCCTCCCGACAGGCTTGGCCCCAAACTCAAGATCTGGATACAGTCTGACACATCCCTCTACTCCGGATATACAGAAAAACTACCCTACTGGACTTGGGTGCCCGCCCCATAGTCCACAAACTTTTTGTTTTCAAAAACTCAACTTATGGTATGTTTCTGACCATCCTTGAGTATCTTCCTGTATAGTTTCCTATAGCATTCTATCTATCTGTACCCGATTGCATTATATTTAGTGTTTGGGGCTTATTCAATCTAGGGTTTGAAAAATCTCTCAATCTAATCTATATTTACATATCATTCCTGAGTACACAAACCTGTAGCTATGTCCTCATTCATTTGTAGCAACTTGGCTCAGTTTTTGTCCTTAAATGTTATTATGCAAGGAGGGTTTGATTTTATACACTTTAACACTATCCACCTTCCCACTTTTCACTAATGGGAGGTAAATTGAAGAACATGTTTATTGGCTCAATCTAGTGAGTGTTGGCTATGGCACAAGTGAATGGAGCACATCAACTTTGACAATATGGTAAGGGTCAGTTCTACTCATCCAGTGAGAGCTATGCCTAAGATAACCAAGCCTGCAAACACTTTATGCAAGGAATGCCAAACGAGAAAGAAGACAAAGACAAGTTTCAAGAGCAAGGAAAGTTCTTCTACAATGTCATTGGAGCTGATTCATACTGATCTATGTGGCCCTACAAGAATAAAGAGTCAACAAGGTGAAAGGTATTTCATGTTGCTTATTGATGATTATTCTAGAATGACTCAGTTTTCTTTCTTACGAGAAAAATCAGAATCCTTTGATAAGTTTAAGGTTTTCAAAGCAATAGTTGAAAATGAAACGGATGCTAAGATCAAATTTTTAAGGTCTAATAGAGGAGGTGAATTTACTTCAAATGAATTTGAAATTTTTTGTGAAGATCATGGTATTAGAAGACATATGTCTTCTCCTAGGACCCCTCAACAGAATGGGGTAGTGGAGAGGAAGAATAGGACTGTGCAACAGATGGCTAGAGCTATGTTGAAAGATGTAGGTCTCCATGATATGTATTGGAAGGAAGCAGTTCACACTACTATCTATCTTCTTAATAGAATACAATTGAGGGTCAATGGCACTAAGACCCTTATGAACTATGGTATGGAAGACCTCCCACTGTCAAATATTTTAGGATCGTTGCCAGCAAATGCTACATTAGGAGAGATGAAGAAGACCTTGGTAAGTTTGATTCAAGGAGTGATGAAGGGATCTTTCTTGGTTACTTAACCAGAAGCAAGGCCTATAGATGCTACAACAAGAGGTTAGGAAAGATGATTGAAAGCACAAATGTTAAAGTAGATGAAGACTTGTATCAGATTCTTCAAGAACCAGAGGATTGCAGATCTAATATACCTCTCTGCGTTGAAGAAGAAGAAGAAGAGGAGAAAGAAGAGAAGGAACAAGAATCAGAGCAGATCCCTAAGACTCCAACAAAGTATGTTCAAAATAATCACTGAGCAGATTAGATTATTGGGGATAAGAATGAAGGAGTGCAGACCAGGAGAAAGTTTGCAAAAGTAGCTGAGCAAGTAAACTTATGCCTATTGTCAAAGGTAGAGCCTAAAACCTTTGTTGATGCCAGCAAAGATAATGGATGGTTGGAAGCAATGGAAGAAGAATTGAATCTGATAGAAAATAATCAAACATGGGAATTGGTTCCCAGACCAGCTAACAAGAATGTTATAGGAACAAAGTGGGTGTTTCGAAACAAGCTGAATGAAGATGGTGAAGTTGTGAGGAACAAAGCAAGGTTGGTGTGTAAGGGTTATTCACAAGTTGAAGGTATTGATTTTGAGGAGGCTTTTGCTCCAGTAGCCAGGATGGAGGCAATTGGGATGTTTATTGCCTTTGCTGCTCACAAGAACTTCAAAGTCTATCAGATGGATGTCAAGTCAGCATTCTTGAATGGTGATTTTGAGGAAGAGGTCGACATTGAGCAACTAGATGGTTTCCAGCTATTAGAAGATCCGTACATGGTGTACAGACTCAAGAAAGATTTGTATGGACTCAAAAAAGCTTTGTATGGACTCAAGCAAGCTCCTAGAGCTTGGTATGCAAGATTGGATAAGTATTTACTTCAACAAGGCTTCAAGAAAGGTACTACAGATAGCAATATTCATATCAAGGTAGAAGAAGACAAGATTTTGATAGTGGTTGTATATGTTGATGACATTATATTTGGTGGAGATGATGATATGTGTAAGAGGTTTGCAGATGCGATGTAGAAAGAATTTGAGATGTTTATGATTGGTGAGTTGTCTTTCTTCCTTGGACTTCAAATTGCTCAACTTGATGATGGTATTTTTATTTCTCAAGCTAAGTATGTAAAAGAGATGTTGAAGAAATTTTGCATGGAGGAATCTAAACTAGTGAGTACTCCTATGGTTACTGGTTGTCACTTGAGCAAGGTTGATGAGTCTCCGGAGGTTGATCAGACTCTTTATAGGTCTATGATTGGAGGATAATTGTACTTAACTACTTCTAGACCTGATATTATGCATGTAGTATGTTTGGTTGCCAGATATCAAGCTAATCCTAAGCAAACTCATGAGAAAGAAGTGAAAAGAATATTGAGATATTTGAAAGGAATTTTGGGTTATGGTTTGTGGTATAAAAGGGATGTTGACTTCTCTTTGAGTGTCCATATTGATGTTGATTGGGCAGGATGTGCAGATGATTGGAGAAGCACCAGTGGAAGTACATTTTTCTTTGGAGACAGATTAGTCTCTTGGTTCAGTAAGAAGCAGGACTCAGTGTCCTTATCCATAGCAAAGGTAGAGTATATTGCTGTAGCATCTTGCTGCACCTAAGAGCTTTGGATGAAGCATAATTTGAAGGATATAAAGGTGGTGTATGATGAGCCTATTCCTATTTTATGTGATAATACTAGTGCTATCAATATTTCCAAGAATCCAGTGATGCATTATAGAACCAAGCATATATCAATTAGGTATCACTTTTTGAGAGAGAAGGTTGCAGATAAGGAAGTAAGGTTGGAATATGTTCCAACAAAGGATCAAATTGCAAATATTTTCACAAAGGCTCTTGCAAAGGATACTTTTGAGTATCTCTGGAAGACGTTAGGGGCAATTTCCCCTCCTTCTTCCAACTAGATGCATGGGTGGTGCATCTATCCAGGGGAGTAATTCATGCTATTTTTTTTCCTAGACTGATGGTGGCTACCTCTCAGGGGGAGCAAGTAGTGATTGTTGTTGACAGTGGGAGAAGGTTGAAAAGGAGAGTTTGTGCCCTAAGGGGAAGAAGAGATTGGGAGAATAAGTTGTTTCCCTTTGTCCTTCATGTGAAAGGGGGAGAATGAGAAGCTGTGTGTTGTCATCAATGCCAAAGGGGGAGATTGTTGCACATATATTATCTAAAGGTTGTCATTTATGTCAACACTAATGAGAATTGCACATATGTTACCTAAGGTTGTCACTAATGTGATTGTATGCTTGTGATGATGATATACTATGTTGATGGTGTGCTAGCAATGGTTGATGATGATCATGGTTGGTTGCTGCTAGTTGCTGATGTTCATGGTTGGATGTCATGCCTTGATTAATGTCAAGTATCATGTTTGGTTGTTGATGTTCATGGTTGGTTGCTGATGTTCATGGTTGGATGTCATGCCTTGATTAATATCAAGTAAATTTATTTTGAGCATGTTTGTGGTTAGCAAAGATGATTTCATGATGATATATTAAGATGGGAATTAGAAGCATTAAGATGAATGATGATATATTAAGATGGGAATTGGAAGCTATGATGAGGTTGAGACGATGTTGCTGATGATCTGTAGCATGTTGTATGATCCTTCCTATTGTTCCTAAGGATGTATGTATTGATACAAGAAGATTCTGGTCTCCAGAATTTCACTAGTACAGAAACAATTTAATGTGATTAAAAAAACTACTAAAAACTACTTATAAATGACTAAACTTGGTCATGTGACCATTAGTAGTTTATTGCCAGTCATTTATAATGCAACCAAATTTATGACAACCAATTTTAGTCATTTATTTGGTCATTTTGATTGATTGATTTGGTGGTATATTTAGTCATTGATTTAGTCATATATTTAGTGATATTATTCACTGGGCTTGGTCACGTGACCATTAGTAGTTTATTGCCAGTCATTTATTTGGTTATTTTGATTGATCATTTTGGTAGTATATTTTTAGTCATTGATTTAGTTACATTTATTCACTGATTTATGTCAATTGGTGGTATATTTATTCACTGATTTCTATAAACCGGTAGTATATTTAGTCATATATTTTTAGTCATATTTATTCACTGATTTCTGTCAGTTGGTAGTATATTTAGTCAATTGGTTGTTTATTTAATTATTTTTGTTCACTGATTTCTGCCTAAAAGTGCTAGAAATGAGACAATGCTTTTGAGGATTAAACATAAAACACAAAAAAACACAATCAATCATTCATTTGCACATAATGAAATAGCTATTAAGAAGGCAAAATATTGAAATTTTATTGAGAAAAGGTGTTCTTACAACAGATACAAGACATAAATATGTGTCTTTGCTTTGAAAAATGTGTTACAAAGAGTGTTTCTCAGTGTTGTGAATGAGAAAAATGAGTTACAATGCTCTATTTTTTGCTTATATAGCTACAAAACATGAAAGAACTACTTGAAAAATGAAACCTAAGGGTCCTATGAAAGACTCCTCTGCAGATTTCACACCATGAATACTCAGTATGGACTGAGAACTATGTTCTGCATATACCTTAACTGATAAGCTTTACTGAACATGATAGTGGACAAATCCAAACTGATCACAAACATTTATCAGTGGAAGAGCATCTGGAAGTCTTTCTTCCATAAGAAAGTTCTTTGTCTTTTCAGCATCATAGAAGTTGGACTCGTTGGTTAAACGTTCCACCTCCTTGATTTGTCCAATTTTGGCTACTACTTCAATGTATTTGAAGTGAATGTCAGGATCCTCATTGCCAATGATATTGAAAATATAGTTTACCATATAAGTACAAGGTTCCCAAGCTACTACAAAATTACCTCCTCAAATAGATCAATGAATATCAGTGACAAAATGATACAAATGACAATCCAAAGTCAAATCACCTAGAGCTCAAATATGCTTATAACATACAAGTAATTGGTGCTTACTATTCCAAGATTACAAGGGTATAACATGTGGAATGGCTAACAATACCTCCATTAGAGCAGTTGGAGTTGACTATTCTTATATTGAGTAAAGAGTCAAACAGCTTGGCAGATGAAGGCAACTGGGTATTTCTAGATTCAAGACTTTTACTTAATGATGTGGAATAGAAGAAAAAAGAATCATTTATCTGCCACCATAGTGAAAAGTTAGCAATTGTATTTGGTTTGTTAAACATGGCTCATAACCTCTTGTAACCCTACCTTGTCATTGGTCAAGGTTGAAGGGATGTGTAACAAAGAAGACCAAGTTCTTTATGGTATGTAAGGACAGCCATAACTTTATGTAAGTCATTTTCATTGATGACAGTGGTTTATCATTTATGATAGTGGCCTTGAGGAAGACATAGGGGCAATATCATGCATCATAAAGTAAGTATGATAGTCCATATTGAAGGTGATAGTCACCAAGAAGGACGGTTCCAGTGATCTCATAAGAAGACAGTCATAGCTTATGTTTTGGATCAAAACCATGAATGCAACAAATGGCATTAATCTTGATGAATCAAAGGTAACAGAGTACAGTGAAAAGGTAGTCATAAGACATGAGGATAGACCATGCAATATCATGCATCAGATGGTAAAGGATAGTCTTTAGGACTGTAAGGAAGAACTTGGTTGTTATTTGTGATAGTAAATGACCAATGAAGTGTAAGACAATGATCAAATTCAGAGGTAGGACAATCTTGAAGGTTCATGAAGAATTAGCAATCAAAGACAGTCCTCTAGGATTCAATGCTTGATGATAGTGTCTTGAGGTTTACATGGCAGATTAGTGACTACAAATAAACAACACTATGAGGTGAAGTGATTAAGGATGACAACATCTAAAAGGAAGAGGACCACAAAACATATTAATTTCACTCACTCTTTTAATTGGCTACATATTAACTACAAAACATGATGAAATTACCAAATGAAAAAGCTACTCACCAACCACCTGGAAGACTCTAGAATAAAGAGGAGACCCAAGACCAAAATAGAACAGGGGATAAGTCCTGCAAAGATCATTCATGCCAGATATAAGTGGACCAATGTCGAGTTTACTCACATGCAAAAATACAATTTCGATGTATTTATGATACTAAGCCTATATCTTGTGATTTTTACTAGACTTCAACCTGGATGGAGAACATTCATTGCTTATCATATAGATCAATATTACAACAATGTAAGACAGTCCTCAAAATTTTCAATAAACTTTCAATCAAAATATAAAATTACCATTATTTTGTAGTCCATGTTGAACTTGACAACAATGCCATTTATTATGCTAATTGAAAGAATTCAACAAGAATGCAACTACAACAAATGACAAAATTCCTCTATCCTTCATGCTTTGATGGATGTCCATACCCTATTCCAAAGCTCCCATTTTGGCATAGGCAGGGAGTATGTTGGCAAAGGTTGTCAAATTTGGCTTTACACCTGCTAATTGCATTTGCTTGAAAGTTTCTAAAGCCTTTTCAACAAATCCATTTTGTGCATATCTAGCAACCATTGCATTCCATGAGATGACATCTCTTTGAGGCATTCTGCCAAACAATTCGCATGCCTTATCAATGCTTCCACATTTTGCATACATGTCTACCAGGGCAGTTGCAACTACAAAAAATGACAAAATTCCTCTATCCTTCATGCTTTGATGGATGTCCATACCATGTTCCAAAGCTCCCATTTTGGCACAGGCAGGGAGTATGCTGGCAAAGGTTGTCAAATTTGGCTTTACACCTGCTAATTGCATTTGCTTGAAAGTTTCCAAAGCCTTTTCAACAAATCTATTTTGTGCATATCCCGCTACCATTGCATTCCATGAGATGACATCTCTTTGAGGCATTTTGCCAAATAGTTCACATGCCTTGTCAATGCTTCCACATTTTGCATACATGTCTACCAAGGTAGTTGTGCAGAAGACCACTACAAGGTGGTTGTTGGGCCTCCGCGGTGATGCGGGGAAACTCCCTGCATCACCGCGAAGGCCCAACAACCACCTTGCAGTATTGCAGTGACCCGGGCATAAGAGTGGATGTGCCTTCCATTGAAAGTTTGGATCGACAACGCCATTCTTCCTCCAATCTACAAATGTAGGTAAGCGGTCCCCATGGGCATACTGATAACGAAGAGAGGGAGAGCTTGTGGAGTGAAACATGGTACCCAAGTAGATGTTTTTGAATTCATCATGGGTGAGGTCTGCAAACTTGTTGAGGCCCCAACCTATAAGACTCATTATTTTGGTTGTGTGCCTCTATATAAGCAAGGTTATTCTTGAATACGTGGAAGCGTTCTTCTTGCTCAAGCAGGTCATTGTAGTCTTTGCCATGCTTGCCCATCCATTGTTCATAAAGGTGCAGGAGCTCCTCCTCACCTCCTTTACACTAGCCAATGCAAAGCAGGGTGAACAAAGCCAACAAAAATATGGGTCTCTCCATCCCCATTACGAATTGAATTGTATCTATCCTCACTGAAAATCAAAGCTGGTGGACAGAATCCAAGCAATGAAAAAGCTTTTCAAATAGTTTTCTACAGAAAAGATACCCACAGCCAAAAATGTGGGTGGCAAAGATATCAAACCGCAATCTCCATGGAAGCCCTCATTCATGTGGGAGGATTTTTATTTTGCGCAAAGCAATTTAAATTTTGGTACAAACAACGCGGGAAGTTGTGGAAGATCCCTTGAACCAGATATGGGATCTGATAAATATAAGCAAGTGGAGAGTTTTGATCTAAATTTAGAGGTGAGCTCCGAACCCCCCGTGCCTGCAACAACATTAAGCTTATTTCCTTATGATTTTGTATGTTTATATGGAATTCTGGTCATGTTGGAGCTTTGGAACAGGGTATGGACATCCATCAAAACATGAAGGATAGAGGAATTTTGTCATTTGTTGTAGTTGCAACTGCCCTGGTAGACATGTATGCAAAATGTGGAAGCACTGACAAGGCATGTGAATTGTTTGGCAGAATGCCTCAAAGAGATGTCATCTCATGGAATGTAATGGTTGGGGGATATACATAAAATCGATTTGTTGAAAAGGATTTAGAAACTTTCAAGCAAATGCAATTAGCAGGTGTAAAGCCAAATTCGACAACCTTTTCTAGCATACTCCCTGCCTGTGCGAAAATGGGAGCTTTGGAACAGGGTATGGACATCCATCATAACATAATTGAAGAGGGATTTTTGTTAGATAGACATGTATGCAAAATGTGGAAGTATAGATAAGGCACATGAACTGTTTGATGTAATGGCTCAAAGAGATGTCATCTCTTGGAATGCAATAATTGCAGGATATGCACAAAATGGATTTTGCATGGATGCCCTCAAAATATTTGAATTAATGAAGCACTCTGGAACATATCCTAACATTGTAAAATCTAATCTAATGGGCTGACCTATACAACAGCTATCGTCTCTAATGCAACAATTTGACTGACAACACTGCTACTTTCAAAAAGCTTGTAATCTAGCTAATAGCAACCTTCAAATACTGATACATAAGAATGTTACAGATAGAATTATGTCATAGGAAATTATCCCTATGGTTGATAGAAAACATTAGAATAACAAATCTATAATCATTAAGAAGCCTAGGGTAGTGAAAACATATAGTCATGTAACATGGGGAAGCTTTGGTAGCTAAGCTCCAATCTACCTGCCTATCAAAAGGCTGTTAGATTCAGGACAGACAACTGAGAGGGGGGATGAATCAGCTGTCCAAAACTTTCTTCCAATTAAGCACTTAAATCTACTTTGTAATTTAGTAGCATAATAGTAAATCAATCATGGAAACATAAAGCATTAAATCAGGAGTAGAAACACATCAACACTTAAGACACCAAGATTTTGACGTGGAAAACCTAGTTAAGGGAAAAACCACGGGGTGATTAACCCAAGATTGTATTCTCTGTTAGAAGAATAGAAAGAACAAAAAATGGCACATGCCAATTAGGGCTCACTACCTGAGCACACTGCTCACAAGAGGCCTACTGCCTACAAGAGACACACTATCTACAAAATGATAAGTATCATATACTTGAACTGGAGAATAGCATCTTTACCATGCTTGAGTCAGTTCCATTTAAGCCCAATACTTCTGCTCTGCTTTTCACTCTTCTTTTCGCTACCACACTCTCATCACCTCAAGACACACTTTGAAATGACTTTACAACTTCTTATTTATACAAGACATCGACTTAGGAATAATCACCTAAGTTGGCAAACATCTACAAGAACATCCGCAGGATGTGTAATTCATTCAGTCAGCCAAACTTAGGAAGAACACCATCATCCGAAAGTTATTCTTCAATTGCGAGCTCAAGCTCCAATGCGGACCACCAACACTAACTAGAAATGATTCAAAGACCTCCACAAGCTTGCCTGAATCACCAAGAACATCCATACTACATCTGCTTACTGAAATCCTTATCTCCTTCATCCGGAACCTCAAGAACATGGTCTGTCATCACTATCATAATGGAATAGATGCTTTCAGACCTCCATACCACTAACCAATTGAGTTATTACTTCACATGGACTTCCTAAACACTCCACCAAATCCGCAGAATAGGATATTGCATTTCCAGATCCCACCAGACCTATCTGTGTCACTCTGTCACCTTTGAACACCTATCGGAACTGGTTTTACTTGAGCGGCCACAACTTCTTCAGATCTTCATGCGGACCTCTGAAATCTTTACTGGATCATCTTAAGATTCATATCTACAAACCCTTTGAACTGCATCCTTTGATAGTCATCTTATCTTGGATCTTTACCTTACTGTCTTCACTGTTCTTCTCTGTTCCTGATATGACTAATTTTCTTAATATCCTCAGCACATAGCTCATCCAATCCTTATCATTAATGCAACAGGAATATGTTGACATCAATGACAACACTAGTTAGGCCCATACTTGCAACAAAGGCATATATGAAAATGTTGCATTGAGTGACTCTTCTTCGGTTGCACTTTGCAAGCAAAGTAAGATAGCCTCACTTTTCACAATTGGTTGATGAATTTCGTGATAAATTAACAATCATTTCATAAACAAAAATTAGAAGGGAGTCTCAAAAAAGAAAATTGTAAAACCTAATACAACATCAACAAGAAGCCCCTCAGGAGATCCTAGCTGGTAAGATTGCACTTACTGACACATTGTTTAGAATTGCTTAAGGGGTATGTGCAAAATACTACCATCTCATCATCTCAAATACTAGCATGACATGTACAAGAGATTTCAATTGTCGAGACAAAAGAAGGATCATTCTCTGTCACTACATACAAACTGCAATGGAGTTCCTACCTATAGACATGCCGTCAAAATCAAGCATAAATTGTCTAGCAAATATATATGGGGCAACATGCACTGCCAATTTAGAGAGGAGATACTCATATTACAACATACTTGATTGCAACAAACAACCAATGGCACGTGTATTTAATGCATGGAATCAAAATATTCATTAAAGACGTGGGCACAATAATTCCAGTAAGTGAGAAAAGCTTGCCAATCTTTGTGAGGGCCCTAAAGCCTCCACTTGCTTTGTCTTTTCTCCCTCTATAAGACAACCAAGGAGCTCATTTCCCTGTATAAACTGACAAAAAAATTAATAACCTAAAAAGAGAGAAAGTAAACCCCAGTCCAGACTGTCCCCTTGAATCAATAAATTCTCAACTTTTCACACTAATCCTTGCCAAAGGGATTGGCTCATTAATTATTGACAAGGTGAATATTTTAGATAATTACATTCCACAATGCATGCACCAATGACATTCTGCTGCAAATCCTTATCAATGGAACAAGTTTTAAGTCTTTTGATTTGTTTTCAAATTTGGGATGCACAAACAAGGTTAAAATTATTTATATTATAAAAAATGAGTTATCTTTCCTCATCTTCTAATGCTACAAAGTGAGAGTAGCAATTCTACATATTAGATTTATCCAGTAGTGACATACAAGTAAAGAGGTTGTTAAGACAAAAGGAATACCAGAACCACAAAGACTGCTAAGATATTCCAAATGGAATTTCTTAAAATATGGCTTTGATTAATTCATTATCACATCATGCACCCCATAAACAGACAACCTAATGAAAATTTCAATCTAAAAGCTAGGCAATCGTATGGATTGTGCTCCACAAGCATGCAAACATTTTGGTGATAACCATTAAAAAACTAGCATACATATGCCATTAAAATACACTTCATAAGAATTTCAAAATATGAATTCATTCTAAATGCTTACCATGTCACCAGGCAAATTGCCAAAATAGAGCAATGAAGTCCTTCACAAGATAGTTCGGTAAGGTTGTGCCCATCAAATATCAACTTTGAAGCATTGTGCTGCATGTGAACCTCAAGAAGAGTATGAATTACATTCAGTTTTCCTTGACTTGGAAAGAAGGGACTCTCTGTATGCTCCTTGTAACCAATAAGTTCATTCAATGGTTGTATGACAATGTGTAGGAGACAATTACAAAGGAATAGAGACTAAGATACATTGCAAAGAGGCAGAGTTTCTAGACAAGCTTGCAGATATGAGGTCAAGAAGACATAGAATGAAGAGGGTCAAGAAGACTGAGGGTGGACAGAGTGAACAGAGGTGCTGCCTGATCTTGAAAGTAGTTTTAAGCATGGTTAACCTTTGTTGAAAACCTCATATCTAGAGATATACATGACAAAGAACAAAATCACATATAAAATCGTAATAGACGATCTCTTTAGACATAGTTTTTGGTTAGGTTACAAAGAGACAATGATAACAGTAAACAGAGGTCCATCATGAAAAATTATACAGAGCCTTGTCACTAATACTCTAGGGTATCGTGTTTGAGCTTTACAATGTCTTGTAGAAAGTCTACACTATCATGCAAAAATTTACACTGTCACACAAAGGTTTGAATTAAAGAATATTTCCATTCATAAGAAATCTCTGAGAATATAAAAACAAGAATATAGAGGGATTTTAAACTACATCAAATGTATATAGGGCAAAATGAAGAAGAGACTGAGATACATTGCACAAGAGAGACAGTGACTCAAGACTGTCAGTTCAAGAATACAGAGGTCTAAGGAAAGGTGATAGTCCAAACCCACCATTACATCTCTCTATCCATTTTCAACTATGAGGTTTGCATGATATGATTGTCTCATTATTAATAGAGACCTGCACTAGAAAGTTGCAAACAACAATATGGACTATCACAAAGTTGGCAGACATGAGAAGACACTGAGATTTGAGTATGGGACAGTCAACATGATCTCATAAAGGTTGTGAAGATAGTGTGCATAAACCCAATTGCTGGGATCTCTTCACAAAGCCTTACACAGACATTATGAAGTTTGCATGATAAGGGAATCCCATGCACCTTATAGGAATGTGTGAGATCTACATGTTCATTATGAGCACCTTGCAAAAGAAGGCCTGCTAAACTAGTATAAGTTCAATACAGTCATTGTAAAGGGTCTAGTATAACCTTGCATCTCTAGTGTCAGGTATGCATACGTTAAAGGAGGGCTTGATGATAGTCATTTAAAGGAACTCATGAGATGACTACACTCAGTATTGAAAGCAAGGGATTGGTAATAAGGCATCGAGACAATAAATACAGTGACCTTGTGAAGATATACAATGCCAAGATAGCATTGATAGGCCTACACTAAAGGTAGCAAAGGGATATAGAATTATATAGAAGTCAATCCAAGAGGAGAAAGGTCTAATGAACAACTATGCAAAGAAGATATGTACTAGAAGGAGTGTAATGAGAAGATATAAGGCATATCAAATAAAGATCCAGATGGACCCTGTATCAGTCTCACATAGCAGAGGTAGTTATGAAGACTCTTGAGTAGCTCTATCTTATAGTGCTAAATACTATTATAGACTTGGGTTGAACTTTTACAAAGGTATGTCAAATTTGTAGAAACATAGGAAGTTCCATGGAATAGGAGATCTAAGAATATCAAGAGTAGTGTTGTTTTGAACTAGTTAATATTGAATCATTAAACCCTACCAAATGATGAACAAGTTTGTATAGAAGATTAGGGTCTCCCAAACCTATACAAAGGAGATTTATGAGTCAAAATAGTATCATTACAGGGACTGTGAAGTTCTTTTAGACTAGAGAATCCTTTGTAACATTTTGTGCAAGAGTCTTGAGAGAGTCCTAGAGGTCTCACGAGGTTTAGAGATTCATCAACAGTTGTACAACTTTGTCTAAGTTTTTAGGATTCACGAGAGCCTAGAAAGGTTACACAATCTGCCTAAAATATAAAACACTATCAATACAAGAAGATTTGCATAGTGGGTTTTAGAGAAGGACTATCAATGCAAGGTATGAAGGAACCATAGACATGCTACGTGAAAGAGGATACCTTAAGAAACATTGTAAGGGAGTTTTATAACTCTAAAAGAGGCTGACAGAGGGTAACAAGAGAAAAGATTACTATAAGAGAGAGGTACTAGGGTCTGTGAAGGTACTACTATTTGAATGGCAATCACAAATGGTAGATTTTACGTGATGACAATTATTATTGAAAGACATTCATAAAAGAAGATCATAGTTAAATGAATATATCAAAGGGCAATTTTGGATTGTTGAAGGTCATAAACCAGAAGTTCATGTGAATAAATGTACATTAATATATTTTTGGATGTGTAAATACTTACTCTTCCTCCATGCTAATCACCACGCAAGAAATACGAGACTTTATTGAAGGCGCTTATCTAGCTATCCACCTGTTCAATGGTAACCCTGCCCTTTTTTCTATGATCCTGAAAGGCTTTGGCATATGCTCCCTTGTAAATATAGCGAAGGTCTGAAGGTTGGATGTCATAGAATATGGGTAACCCCGCACCCCCGCTTGGACTTTTGTAGATCACCGCAAGGTGGTAGGTGGCACCGCTAGCCCACACCTCTCCTTATGAGCCTTCGCGGTACGCGGTATAGAAGCAAACCAAGCTCGATGAAGATTTTACACAGGTTTTTCTAGTGGTTTTACATTTGCAAGACAAGGACAACAATAAAACAATTAAAACAGGCAGTATTGCAGAGTAGTGAGGAAAAGGGTTTGAATGATTCGTTACTTTGCCAGAAACCACAAAAACAAAATTTGTACTAGATGAAATTTTGAAAAATCTAGCATCTACGAAAAACCCTCGAATACCGCAAAAACCCTAAGCCATGTCCAAAATAAGCAAGGGATGCATTATTCTCCAGTGAAAAAGGAGTTCTAAACAGCATAGACAAAATCAAAGCCTTTGCGTTCTATTAAAAGTTCTTTCCCTCGCAATTTGTAGCTCCCCGCCTGATTCCTGTCTCAACTTTGTAATGTTCATTTTCCTTCTCTGTTGCTTTCCTTCACCCAAAACCAAAGAGCGTGAATAATAATATGCTCAAAAATAAAATATGTGCCTTCTCTTTCCCCACTTTTCTTTTTATTTGTGTGACTAAAATACGCACCTTCTCTTTCCCCCACTTTTATTTTTGTTTGTGTGACTAATTATTTACCTGTGTTTTTTACCCGACGATCAAATTAGTTATTTATTAGTCATTTATTTAGTCATTTATAGCTATGTTGCTAAAAATTAGTAGAATGACTAAAAGTTTTAGTCACGTGACCAAAAGTTTTAGTCACGTAGTCATTTATTTGCCCAAATTCTACTAGTGGTTGGTGAAGGCTTATGTTGCAGGAAGTTGCCTGGAAGTCTGATTGGTAAAATGCTCTGCATTCCTCTGCAATTGAAGATATGGTCATGTGGTTCAGGAGTTAAGTTCAATATACTATAAGGTGCTAAATCCAAAGTTGTAGATCATGTGCTTCTCCATAGTGAAAGTTACAAGTGATTGAGTTCTGGCTTGTGCTCTGGCCATATAATGTGATGATAAAAGCTTATTGAAATGCTCCACATTCCTCTGCAAGTGAAGATTTGATTATGCAATTTTGATGATATGTTCAGAGTAGTGTATGAGTGCATCCATATGAGTTTTAGATGCTTTGGAGGTCCGCAAGGTTAGTTTTCAAATAACAGATGTGATACAGATAGTCTCGGATGCCTAGTGGTTCTCAGATGATGTGCGCCAACCTGTTGTTGCATGAAATGGTGGATTAGTTGATGGAAGATTATCCTGATGATCTTGTGATGCTTCTAGTTGCTTCGCAAGATGTTCTCTGCCTTCTCTAGAACTGGCTGTGGTCCAGAATGATGGTGTTGTTGGGTCATGCTCTTGCCTGGCCGACTGAGGAATGTTGATAGTGTGTGGTTCAAAGTCCTTGTACGAAGATCAAGGACTATTTGGAGATGGTGTATAGGTCTTGCTGACTCATCTAGGAGTAGCACAAGCAATGTTTAATCAGTCATGAGTACCACCAAGATTGTAGTGATTGTTGTGTTACAAGTTTCATGTTTTCTTGCTTAAGGGCGACCTAATTCAAATTTGTGAAGCGTGCGGATGTTGTTCTTTGAAGGATGATGTTGTGAAGGATGTTTAGGACCAGGCTAAGCATGTGTTGGGATCTGCAAGGAGTGTTTCTCTTTCTGGAGTAGCGTATAGTTCATGTTAGGGCTTGCCCTATGCATTTTTCATGATGTGTGATCTTAGGCTGACTTGTAAATTGTAATATTCTTGTTGTATTGGCTAACTTGTAATGTAATGAATGTAATATCATGTATATATTATAAACCTAGTTGATCTACATGAGGTATTGATTGCGAATATGAAAGTGTGAAGAGTAGAATATGAATATGTTATGCATTATGATGTGCGACTGAAGGAGAAAGAGCAGAAGTAATAAGGTTTGTCTTGATTCATCTTGAAGACATTTTTGTGACAGAAGGAAAGTGAAGAGTGTGCCTAATTGTTTCAATCATTAAAAGAGGAGTGAAGAGGAAGAAGTGCAATCATCAAAGGAGTGAGCTTCATTGTCAGTTTTAGGCAGTAGAAGGACTGTCATGTTGTGATCTTTCCTGAGTTCATTCTCAGTTCAGGGATTTGTTGCTTCCTTGGGTTGTAACCCTAAAACAAAGTTAGCAGGGAGTTGTATCTTCCTTGGGAGTGATCCTAAAACCTTTCTTCATGGATTAGTAGCTTCCTTGGGTTGTAGCCCTAAACTAAAGTTGTAATTTTGAGCTTCATATATTGTGAGTTAATCCTCACCATGGTTTTTCCCCTTTTGGGGTTTTCCACGTATATATGGTGTTATGTGTTATTGTGCATTGTGTTGAGCTTTCATGTTTATGTTAATGTTGTAATGATTAAGTTTTAATCTGCTTTGGAGGATTTGAAGTTTGTTTGATATTGATTCACCCCCCCTCTCAGTATCTTGGTGTGTTCAACACTCCCAAGCTATCACAACCCTTTTTTCTTATCCTTAGCTATAGGTTTCTTGGAGATCAACTCACACGGTGGTTTGCATCTCTCTTTCTCTCATTTTCATGTATATTTTACATTCTAAAATACATAGACAAGGTTACTTTTCAACATTCTTACATATTCTAGTTTAGCTTGGGTTTGTTGTCTTGTTGTGTCTATTCCCTAGTGTGCAAGATCAATCAATTCAGGATTGAAAATTGCTTTTACCAAAATTTAGGATGACAACACATGAAGTGGACTACAATGCATCACACAGATGTCTATGCATCATGCTAGCATCCTAGACAATGAGCTTCATCTTCTGGTTACAGATATAAATAGGAGTTCAAAATAAGCAAGGGATGTATTATTCTCCAGTGAAAAAGGAGTTCTAAACAGCATAGACAAAATCAAAGCCTTTATGTTTTGTTAAAAGTTCTTTCCCTCGCAATTTGTAGCTCCCCGCCTGATTCCCGTCTCAACTCTGTAATGTTGATTTTCTTTCTCTATTGCTTTCCTTTGCCCAAAACCAAAGAGCGCGAATAATAATGCTCAAAAATAAAATATGTGCCTTCTCTTTCCCCGCTTTTATTTTTATTTGTGTGACTAAAATATGCGCCTTCTCTTTCCCTCGCTTTTATTTTTATTTGTGTGACTAATTATTTACTTGTGTTTTTTACCCGACGATCAAATTAGTTATTTATTAGTCATTTATTTAGTCATTTATAGCTATTTTGCAAAAAATTAGTAGATTGACTAAAAGTTTTAGTCACGTGATCAAAAATTTTAGTCACGTAGTCATTTATTTGCCCAAATTCTACTAGTGGTTGGTGAAGGCTTATGTTGTAGGAAGTTGCCTGGAAGTCTGATTGGTAAAATGCTCTGCATTCGTCTGCAATTGAAGATATGGTCATGTGGTTCAGGAGTTAAGTTCAGTCTACTATAAGGTGCTAAATCCAAAGTTGTAGATCATGTGCTTCTCCGCAGTGAAAGTTACAAGTGATTGAGTTCTGGCTTGTGCTCTGGCAGTATAATGTGATGATAAAAGCTGATTGAAATGCTCCACATTCCTCTACAAGTGAAGATTTGATTATGCGGTTTTGAGGATATGTTCAGAGTAGTGTATGAGTGCATCCATATGAGTTTCAGATTCTTTGGAGGTCCGCAAGGTTTGTTTTCAAATAACAGATGTGATACAGATAGTCTCAGATGCCTAGTGGTTCTTAGATGATGTGCGCCAACCTATTGTTGCATGAAATGGTGGATTGGTTGATGGAAGATTATCCTGATGATCTAGTGATGCTTCTAGTTGCTTTGCAAGATGTTCTCTGCCTTCTCTAGAACTGGCTGTGGTCTAGAATGATGGTGTTGTTGGGTCATGCTCTTGCCTGGCCGACTGAGGAATATTGATAGTGTGTGGTTCAAAGTCCTTGTACAAGATCAAGGACTATTTGGAGATGGTGTATAGGTCCTACTGACTCATCTAGGAGAAGCGCAAGCAATGTTCAATCAGTCATGAGTACCACCAAGATTGTAGTGATTGTTGTGTTACAAGCTTCATGTTTTCTTGCTTAAGGGCGACCTAATTCAAATTTGTGAAGCGTGCGGATGTTGTTCTTTGAAGGATGATGTTTTGAAGGATGTTTAGGACCAGGCTAAGCATGTGTTGGGATCCGCAAGGAGTGTTTCTCTTTCTGG